>JASTWP010003074.1:0-30913 GCA_030770255.1 Temnothorax ravouxi
GCATGTATGTATTATATATACTACATGCCCCGCGGGCTTCGCTCGCGAACCTCATTGCGTGGCTCCATACACGTAGTTTTTGGCATTTTTTAATTTTCAATATTCAAACTTATATTTTTGAAATAAACATTTTTGCATATAAAATGCATATGTTATAGTTAACGCCAATAGATTTCCGCATCACCTTTGAGGTACTATTGTAAATGCGTTTTTTTTTAAGTGTTTCCCCAGTAGGCCTATTCCACTCTAAATAAAAATAGCTTAATACCTGTGCTTTCATGATATTTGTCTTTATATATATAGATATCTATATTGTTTTTTCACAACAACCTCTGAATAAATAATATTTTTTGTTTTATTACTTTGTGGTATTAATATAAATTGATTTTCTGCATTTTCTGTTCTGATAATCCTACATATAATTGTCCCATGCGAAAAACATCTATACGCAAATCTATTCCAATATATTTATAAGTTTGACCCTGTGATTTATTTATTGTATTGCAAAGGATACCTTTATGGGAAACTGCAGTCTTTTAAATTGAAACGGCAAATCCGTTGGTATCATCGGAATTCGTGGTATATATGCAATTTCTCCTGTTGCTGCTCCATTTAAAATAATCGCCTCAATAATATTTGTATGCATTACTTTAATTTGTAACCTAGTTCCATTGCATAGATTTGGTGGATTCAAATTACGTAATAACATAATTGGTGTTCCGACTTTTAATTTTAGGTTATGCGGTGGAAAACCTGCGGATTTAGTGCATTTAAAAATTTCATTTGGATAGTGTACTGCATCCTCATTATTAATAACAGTATCTATAGATTTATATTCTTTTATTTCTCCACTCAGTTTTTCCAAAATAATGTTGTTTTTTCTCCACAGATGCGTTTCTGGGCGATACGATTGCTCTTTCGCATAACCATTGATAATTTTTTTCTAATAGATTTTCAACTTCAGGATAAACTTCGCAAATTAATTCAGTTATATTATTAACAATTTTTCCTATTTTCTGATCAATAATTATGTTCCCCTTTTTCGTTTTCTATTTTTCCCTCTCCTATTTTAATAGTTGCCTCGGAAATTCTACATCTCCTCCTCCAAGGTATGCTCTCATGTTTGTTCGCAAATTTAATTTTTCCATATTGTTCCATATCCAAGATGATTTTATACACGCTTTTACGATATCTGCCCGAGTTCCTTTTACAATTACTGTAAGGTCTGTCTGAAATCCCCCGCAAAACCACTGTTATTCTCCCATTAATTTTTTTACTTGATTTAGATCTCTTAAAGTTCGTTCAATTGCTTCATATGTGCTCTGTGACTCATCGTGCACTCATCCCACACTATTAATGTTGTTTCTTGTATTATTTTCCCAAGTGATCCATTTTTACGAATGCTACAAACTGTTTCTTGTTCCATAGATACATTTAATGGTAATTTAAAAATCGAATGTGCTGTTCTACCCCCACTTAATAAAGTTGCTGCTATACCTGACGATGCCACTGCTAATGCTATCCACATGTTGATCTCACCTTAGCCAATAATAAATTAATTAAAAATGTTTTTCCTGTTCCTCCAGGAGCATCCACAAAAAATAATTTTCCTTGTTTATTGATAACACTATTAATAATTATATTGAATGCCTGTCTCTGATCAGGCACTAATTTATGAAGATTTTCACGTACATATTCTTGCATCTCGTTATTATCAAACGGACATCTTAAAATTGCATCATAGGGATCGCTTGCATTCTGTTCACAACGTTTCGGTATAGGCATACCAAAATCAACCAAATATTTTTCACTCAATGCTACTACCTTATCCTCCAATTCACACAATCCTTGGTTGATGATTTCCTCAGATAATATTATTGTGCTATCATTACATCGTCGTTGCTCTCTTAATAGAATATCTTCACAAAAACTTTGTTTGAATGTTTCCCATCATAATATTTGGGTTGAGCCGTTGACAGAATACTAAAATGATTGCAAATAATTCTCTCAACCTTAACGACGACTTCAAAATCGCGGCCTCAGCAAGTGTGTCTTTCCATTGGTTATCATTTTCCAATAAACTAGTTCTTGGCAAGTTGCCTTGAAAGTAGATTTAATCACACCATTTACGGTTCTTAAATTCTCATATGAAGTCGGCCCTCGGACATAATGCAGTAACATTCTTAAATAAAAACACTCTGTTTGCTTTGGATGAATGGTATAAATCCTTCCTAGTGCTGCATCTTTTTTTATTCCGGAATATCTTCTACATCTTTCCCACGTTTCTTCTTGTAAATGAATTTTTATTCCAAATGTAATAACTCGGTACTTCGTGATATAAAAGTGTTTTTGCAAAATCATCATTTCTGCACAATTCAAAAAAAGCAGTAAGTGTAGTTTTCCGTGGATTTTCAATGACTTGTTGTAAATTTTTTCTGTAAAATAAACGCGTTGTCCATTTTCTAAATGAACCGCTAAATTATAACCGCAGGATATCGTTCATGAATTTGAAAATCAAAAATCGCCATACGCCTCTGAAGTACTTATGTAACGACCATTAAACGTATTTTGTAATTTCATCTCTTTTATTCTGAACCGTAAACGTAGCCTGATCTGATCCTTTATTATGTATTTACATATGTATTTTATTGCCTGAACCGAGTGGCAATACTCAACATTTATATGTGCAACCAAACATCGCAATAGCATTGGACAATATGGGACAACCCATCTATTGTCTACCTCTATTATGTTTCCTCGTAAATTAAGAATTGCAATTGTCCTCCATCCTCTGGACTTCTTCTTCGGTATGTTGGATACCCATCATTTCCGGTTTGTGTTTCTGCAAGAAATTTTCTAGGATACTTTTTCGAACATCTATTGTTGATCATGCATGGTGAGGCTCTATTGTACTCACCACATGGTCCATGTATCATATTTTTACACACAATTTCATATAACAAAGGATCGCGTATCTTGTCAGGCAATTCAGCACTAATAAAATCATCAATCTCATCTGGCTGAATTTTCGTTTGTAACCATAATAATATATGACAATGTGGCAATCCTCGTTTTTGCCACTCCACACACTATACATGTAACATCTCACCCGACCAAATATTTCACTTTTGATACATAAATTTATTAGTTTTTTCATCTTCAAATTAAAAACTCTTGAAACTATGTCATGTCTATCATATGATTTTTGTCCTTTAAATAATTCATTCTTTATTTCTGGCCATTCTGGATTACAAGTAAAAGTTATAAATAAATCCGGGCGTCCATAATTACGCACATATGTCATCGCATCTTGCGTTTTTCATGCATGTAACGCGGAGACCCCGTAAATGTTGATGGAAGAATAATAAAACTGACCAATGTTTTCAGGATTTATATTACCATCCTCATTTAGTGCATCTCTTAAATGTATATAATCATCAACTCTCATTTTCTTTTGATTTCGACGTATAAAATCTAATCTTTCTGTGATCATTTTTGCCATCATATCTACACTATACTGATTTAACAATTTTTATAATAATGCAGATGATTCATACTACTTTCTCTAATCATAAGTCTGTATGCATAAAATTGCATACATGTTACTGTTTTATTTCTCTCACTATTTGTGTTATTTTGTTGTGGGATAGTTAAGTAATAGCCATCTTCTCCTCTTACAAACATCAAGGGATACTGAAGAGAATCATATGCCCGATGAAATTCAGACAGGCGTTGCAATCCTCCATCTCGACATTTTAAGACGATGTCTCTAGGACCTTTATCTTCATCTGCCAGCAATATAGCCACCTCATTAGTATTTGGAGCATTGTATCTTCCCCTGTGTTCATTCACAGGGACTCGATCCGCATGAATTACTATCTTAAATTCGTCTTTCACACTTTCTGAATTACATTCAAGGTTATACTTAAAACTTTTAATATAACTATTATGTTCTTGCATTATTTTTTGGAGCATTCTATCAATTCTCTTTTTAGTTTTCATTTTTATTTGTTCTTGTTGATCATTGTTCTGCATCTGATGTAAATAAATCTGTAAAAACTGTGGCTCCTTTCCCTGACTTGGAAATAAACTCCCAATATAATGATAAATCTGTCCTTGAATTTTGAATGTAGGCATAAAATTGCCCTCTCTCATCTCTTTTGCTCCAAATGAAGTCATCTGAAATAATGAATTATTTCTCTAATTTTCTCTAAAAATTTTTTGATAATGGATGGACCCATTTATTAAACTTTTTAATGGCTCTGGTGGTTCCTCTATTTCTGGTAAAATAACTTTGCCCATTGCACAACATAAGCTAGGCGCTTCCTCTTTCCATTCTTTTCGCATTACAATGCTCACAGATTTTATCCATTTTTCCAATTTGGACTTCTTTCATGTTCAAATAATCATTTTCTGGTTGATATTTTAATGCAGACCTATAGCTGCATTCATTGGTGTTTGAAATCTTTTTCGTGCTTTTCGTTGTCGTTGTTCCTCTAATCTTCTTTTACGTTCTGAACTTATTTCTCTACTCCTTCTCTCTACTTTATTTAATCGATCTTTTTCCAATCGACGTATACGTTCAATATTTGATTCATGTTCTTTATTCATTGACGTCCTCAAACATTGCCTTTCAAGACGCTTTGCTGTCTGAGATGTCGACTCTCGACTCCTATTTTCATTTGATTGCGTTTTGCTGTATCAACATTCGCAATTCTCGTTGTATACTACTTTCTTGAGCATATTTCTTAGATCTTACCATACCTATTTTAAAACACGCGTTCGTCATGCTTCCCTGCATTTTCATGTTTTCTTCTAAGATCTTCTCTTTTAGCCTGAGGAGTTTTCCTTCCAATTTTTGACTTTATCTTAGGCATTTTAAAAAAAGTATTCCTATCTTTTACTTTTATACAAATTCTACTCTCAATTTTTAAACTCAATTATCCTATTAGTATCCATTATAAAATCTCAATTATAATCAAATTACAATTAACTAAAAAATCAAGAATTTATTCTTTTCTTTCCCTAAGCCTTTTTCAATTTTCAATTTCTTATCTCAAAACAATTATTATTCAAACCTAATCTTACCTATAATTCTTTTTCTCTCCTTTCTCTAACTCACTTTTTAATTTTCTTAGGCTCCTGTTCACTCACTGCAGCCATGACGTCAGAAGCGAGAAATCATGAAAATATATCATGAAAATTCTTGCGATTGACACTAAAATATATACTTCTTATACTTTTGGTAAAAATTCGGTTCATTGGTTTCCGAGATCATCGAACGCAAACAATCAAAATTAAAAAAAAACCGATTTCCAGAAAATCGGTAACGAAAAAATATACACCCTATAACACTCCCCGGGAAATTCTACCCCTATTTCATATACTTTTGGTAAAAATTCGGTTGATTGGTTTCCGAGATCATCGAACACAAACAATCAAACCGACAAACTCTGTCTCTTATAATAGTAGTATAGATATATATATATATATATAATGCATATTTAAAAGTTATAATATAAAAATTGTAAATATGACTAAATAAATATTTACAAATGTGACGTAGCGCATCGTCGATTTGCCAACTCGAGACTTAGTAGTCGGCGAGGCACGAGACACGATACCCGAAATGCGTGCAGGCATCGTGGATGTGGATGGTCGTGGCAACGTCGCATAGCCGGCGCGTGCCGCCGCGGCCGCATTATCATGCATTACCAACGCTTTGGACATAGCACGGAACAGAACCAAAAGATCGTGCACATAGCACGGAACAGAACCTATAGAGCGTGCACATAACGCGTTACCCATCAGAAATTTTCGTGGACATGGCTACGTAGTTCAATGTGCACGTTTTGTGCACATAGAGGCGCTCGTGGACGGGGACCACCTAAAACGCGGCCGTGACCACTCTCATTCTTCTCTCTGGCTTGGCGATCATCACACGAGGTATTTCCGCCATTTTCGTGCTCTCGTATAACGTCTTAACTTGTACCTTACTTTATGCGACTTTATTTTTCTTGTATTGTCTTTATGATCTTAATCAATCTTAAGCCTGGGCCCATAACCTATTGGCTGATGCTGTAGGGCAGTGAATAACTCCGCACAAAAGATTATGATTAAGATACTGATACTTTATTTGTAAGAAACTTCGAGAACACATGTAATGTCGTGAATCGATAGCTTGATTCAGGGGAGATGATTGTGTGAGTATATGATAGATGCGCACGCAGTAAGTCCCCGTGCACGTCTCGCATCAGTAACGTCGTTCGTTCATAGGTGGCGTCATTGTAGCTTTTGGCTCCTAATTTGAACATTAAATATTTTCATAATTATAGTTTACATATAAATTTTAGTTTATACAATAAAATTTTGAGTTATTTAATTACAGCTCAAGTTCTTAAATTCTTGCAGTTTTATTTTTCATATTAGAAAAGCTATTATATTACTTGTATTTTTATAAATTATAAAATATTTGTTATATAGCACTTTGATATCCGTATATACGATTTAAAATGATCGTATTGCTGATTCAGCTAATATACGTAGTTTTTCAAATATGGACGTGTCTATTGTATCGCTCATATAATTTATATTATCATATTGGAAATAAAAATTAAATACGGTTATGTTTCATTCTGAGTCTAAAGATAAGACGTATTGTAATATCATATAACTTAAATACTATTGATGTTTGGATCAATCATTATGTGATGTATGCGTACATGCGACGACAGCGTGGGCCGCTGACGTCACGACAGGCCTAAGCGCGCGCTTCGCGACTCGAGCCGCTCCGAGCACGGCGCGCCCGTGCGGCGCTCACTCTCTCTCGGTACGCCCGGCGATATGAGCGTACATTGTAGTGTTCAATAAACCCACATCTTCAGTTACCCGCGTGCATACTCATTTCATCATCTATCCTACGTGGCCCGGCTACCCCGGGAGCCATAGCACATTACTTAGCAATTTATCGTGAATCGATACAAGTTAGCCAAGTTCGATAATTGCAGCAATCTCATTTTTCTGCAAATATACGTTGTTTTCTTGTTCGAACAGATCGTTATGCTTGCTAACTGATTGCGTGTTACAATAAAACACTCAAATATTAATTCTTCATTGCTCTAGTGTAGGTGAGCGCTATATAACATCACATCTTATCGTGCGTTCGCGTAAAAGAGTCACGACGGTCTCGCGTTGTGCGTGTACTTGGCGCGAGACACTGCCGTGTCTCTTGATTTCTATAATTACATATAAGATATGGCGCAAAAGTTGACTCTGAAATGTTTTTATTTATGACTTTTTATTTATAACTTTTTAGATTATATTTGTATAAGGTTATTTTCCAAAATTTCTTTATAATACAATTTTTAGATTATATTTTGAAAGTGCATGCTAACATGTGATATATCTAAATGCAGCGCTCAAGAGCAAATACGTAGAGTATACTGTCGACGCAACTCGCGCTGCGATGTTGTCAAATCTAAGGTTTACTGTGACAAATCGATGTACCAGTCGATATTTCATCCTCTTGTTATAATACTATACTTGATGGGGAAAGGGTCTATTTTCAACGTCTGTTAGGGGAGAATGGGGGAATTACAGCTAGTTATCAGGCAATGCCGGTCACCTGTATTTTACATAAACCAACAGTTATATCAAACTTTTTTGTTTCTATCCGTTTACATACATGATTATCGAATAATTTATTATGCCGTGCCTATTAAACCAGCATAAATTAATAAAAATCTGGTGATTCTTATTTACGGCCCTTTTTCTTATAAGAATCGATGTACTTTTAATAAAAGTTTTGCGAAATTTTTAGTAGTTAAAATTACATCTAACCGTTATTTATGACTTTTTTGGTTCTTTAGCTTCCATTTCGCCCATATTAAAACGATGACATCGTATAAATATATTATTATTTAATATAACAAATTCACTCGGTTTTTGGGGTAACGGTAGTCGCTTGCACGGGGAAATTGCAGTCGTGGCGCATTTGTTCCTAACCATCGGGCCTGCAAACGTCGAGTGACAGCGTATAAACATCACGATATGTATATACCTATAGACCGGGAGCCCGCGACAAAATTTCTGTCAAATCTTATTCACTGCCATATTAATAGAATTAGTTGTTTTAATCGAGTAAGAAAGGTACATGATATTGGCGAGGTCGGTCAGCGGTCCATAGATGCAGAAAATTATAACAAACATGTAATTTTTTAACGTGTCCTTGTCAAATCTTATTCACTTTGAAACTTGTTTGCTGGTTAGTTTTTAATAGATAATTTATGAAAAAACGTTTCTTACACCTGGCAAGCGGGACAAAATTGTTCTTACAGGTTGTAAAAAATGTAATATTTCACGAGGGTGATGTCAAATATTATTCACTTTAAAATTTATATGAGAGGTAAGTTTGAACTATAAATAATACGAAAAAAAATTCTTACGGCTTGAACGCGGGCCAAACGAGTTCTTACACTACTTTGAAACTAAAAATTAAGAGTGCCCACGACGCTCTTTTGCTGCAGTGCGCACATGGTAATTTTTCTTTAATGCAGTACGTTAGTATATAAATCGGGTTTGCCACTTACGAACATGCAAAATAGATGGACAATAAAATGTGGAATATTTTTTTATTGTATATTATTCATTCTTTTTATTAAAGTAATACGTATAATGTATAAAATCAAATATTCTGAATCTCATCGTCACTGTCTGAATTCTCAGAAGAGGAGTCCAAATTAATATCTGAATCATTTAATTCTAAGTCGTCCATAGAATGACCAATTTCAATGACCAATTTCTTTTCACAAGAATATGTGTTTCTCTCACAACAGACACGAGAAGAATAAGGTTCATAAGTGACAAACCCGATTTGTATACTAACATTAGAGGAAAATTACCGTGTGCGCACTGCAGCAAAAGAGCGTCGTGAGCGATGTTTTTAGTTTCAGAACAGTGTAAGAACTCGTTTAGTCCGCGTTCAAGCCGTAAGAATTTTTTTTCATATTATTAATTCATATTATCAATTTGAACTCCTCCTCTGAGAATTCAGACAGTGACGATGAGATTCAGAATATTTGATTTTATACATTATACGTATTACTTTAATAAGAAGAATGAATAATATACAATGAAAAAATATTCCAAATTTTATTGTCCATCTATTTTGCATGTTCGTAAGTAACAAACCCGATTTATATACTAACGTACTACATTAAAGGAAAATTACCATGTGCGCACTGCAGCAAAAAAGCGTCGTGGGCACTCTTAATTTTTAGTTTCAAAGTAGTGTAAGAACTCGTTTGGCCCGCGTTCAAGCCGTAAGAATTTTTTTTTCGTATTATTTATAGTTCAAGCTTACCTCTCATATAAATTTTAAAATAAATAATATTTGACATCACCCTCGTGAAATTTTTTACAACCTGTAAGAACAATTTTGTCCCGCTTGCCAGGTGTAAGAAACGTTTTTTTATAAATTATTTATTAAAAACTAACTAGCAAATAAGTTTCAAGGTGAATAAAATTTGACATACTCTCTGCTTTTTTTTCACTCCCCCGCAGGGGTTGGACCACCCTCCAGGTGTAAGAAATGACTTTTCAATATTAGAAGAATGTACTCTATCGAATATATAGGGTTTCCCGATGAATAAGATTTGACATAAATTTAGTGTTACGGGCTCCCGGTCTACTATATTTATACCACAAATTTGGTAGAATTTATCTAAACTTGGTGAGAAATGAATAATATACATGATTTACATAGAAAATATGTTCAATTTGATGGACATTTCAGTCTTGAAATAATGCCGGAATTTTAGATTAAATTTTCAATTTTTCTGTTAATCATTAATTGTAATTATATTTTCAATTCAAGATGCCTTGTTGTAGATGAAGAAAAACTGAAAGAGGAAAATGGTCCTCAGACGAGCTAAAAAACTTAAAAGAACTTATAAAAGAACTTATTTCTATCTATTTTATGTCTGAAAGTCTTATTTTTTTTACCGATACAAAATTTTTTGTCCTATCAAAATCTATTCCGCCGAACCCTGGCTGCTAGCGACCGGCTGGCATTACCCCAAACGTGACCGTAATTACCCCCGAAAGCTGACCGCGGTTATCCAAGAGGCGACCGTAATTACCCAACACGTCGGACAATTGCGGTCAATTCAGAGATTTTTATAATCAATGCAGGCTTAATTATTTATTACCTTTCTTGACTTTTATGCTTCTACTTTCGAAGAATGATTGATGAAGTATCCGTCAATTATTCCATTTTGGTTCTAAAGACATTTCTTTTTCAGAAAATAAGAAATAATTCTTACTGACTGCAATTCCCCCATTCTCCCCTAAACTCTAATCGACCGTTAACTTTTCAGAACAGCTAATTTTTAATAGGGGTATTTAAATAAGTTGAAGTTTAACGGTTTAACAGGTTATGTCGGGTTAAAGTCGAGTAAAAAGTTAATTAATTAATTTTTGGCGCGCTACTCTTTAAGGTTATGCAAAATACATAAGTGACTCATTAACCTATCACATTAATCTATGGGTTAAAAGTGTAAAAATTAACTTTTTACCCAACTTTAACCCGACATAACCTGTCAAACCGTTAAACTCTAACTTATTTGAATACCCCTATTGATTATTCTGAAAAGTTAATAGTCGGTTAAAGTTTAACAGACTTTGGAAATAGTAGCCCTTGATTTGAGAAACCTACGTGACATACTAATACAGTGACAAACATACCACGGCACTAACACGAGAGTACTGACGTTCGTTTGTTGAACGACAGCAATGGAGGGTTAACAACATTAACATTTAATAATTATTTGGATTTTAATAAATTATTTGGAGCAATTATGAAGATATTGGCATTAAATTATTCTCGATTTTGGTAATGATGGACGCTAGTTACTAAAACCTGTATGTAAAATAAAATTTTAATTTAAATTTTTAAAAGCTATAAAAGTTAATAAAATTTTATCTTCTGAAACGTGTTATCGATTAACAATTTAATATTCTGCAGTATTTCAAAAGTATTATATAATTTTTATACAGAACACGTTTATTGTTTGTGTTAACAATTCTTTGATGAATTTACAGTTTAGTTTTTTCTTGATAAATAAAGTTTTCCTATTAAATCTTCTGTATAATATAGTTAACTCTTATCTATAATATATAGTATAATTGTTATGACTTTTCTGTATTCAACACGAAATATTTTGAGCATAAAACTTTTTTACAATAGTAACGACGTTAAGCCTGCAACTCTGTCCACCACGCACTTTCTCAACTGACTTGGTAGTCCGAGAGCCCACCGCAAAAATTTGGGTCCATCGCTTTTATGGATAAATTTACTTGCAAAAGGTAGTTTATAAGTCGTATTATCATAAACGATTGTCAGCCAAACTCGTACCCCCTGCGTTATGAGCAATAAAAATTTATTAACAATTGGATTTCTAAGCGATTTGGGTCCATCGCTTTTATGGACGAAACTTGTTTCATTCGAAAGGGCATCAAATTCCCTTTCAGAAAATACCCGGCTGATTTGCCCTGGCCCCTGCAAAATCCAGGCTGATCATGATTTTTGACTCAACGCGCGAGTCAGATCGAGCGTGGCATTTGAAATGCGCGCCGTAAACAAGGACAGAGCGTCACGCTTTTATTTATACTTTGGATACTATCTAATATTATACATTTTTAAAGATCATAATTGTTGTTATTGTTATTATTTAACGTTTATGATATTATAATATTGTGTAGGGATTATGAATATTTTTGATTTTTTTATCATTCATATTATTATATTTTATATGGTAATTATATCTATAGTTTTATCATTTATCATAGTTAAAAATATCATATTTCCAGATAAAAAATATGGAACTGTGTCAGAGAACGTAATGTAAATTGGAATTTTGTCGAATATTTCCAAGTTTTTTACATTTTGCTTCCTCATAGAGGAAGCTTCGTTTTCGTAAAAAAGAAAATTTTTTTTCTGTTTTTCTGAACGTGTTCAGAATGTTCTAAAACGTCGAAAAATTGCAATTTTAAAAAATGTCTGTATGTATGTATGTGTGTGTGTATGTGTGTTTGTGTGTGTGTTTGTGCCAATTTTACCGAAATTTCTATAACTCCAGAATTAATTAACCAAATCTTAACAAATTGTATATGAAATAGGGGTAGAATTTTCCGGAGAGTACTATAGAGTGTATATTTTTTCGTTACCGATGTTCTGGAAACCGATTTTTTTAATTTTTCTAATTCTTACGGGTAAAAGAATAAAAAATTCAATAAGTACAGAAAAATTGTTAAGGACACGTTTTTTCATCATTTCAGGCGACTCGTAGTGATGATCTGCTACATACGTAAACTTACCTGTCTTTTGAAACTCCAGTTTCCCATCATGATGCCTTCAAAATTACATGCCATAAACTCTATTTTATAAGAAATTTTGTCAGCTTTAATTTCGGTCTCTTGAAGTTTTTTCGTAAAGTTAATAGAAACGGAGATTTTTACAAAAAAAGGAATGATAATGCAATTTTTCCACAATTTATCAAAAATACAGCAATATTCATGAACTTTATTTTTAAATAAAACATACTTTGCGAAGGACTTATACTACTCCAGCACGTTCATACATATATGAAGTAATGAAAACAAGGTAAAATAAATTTTTGAAAAATTATTATCCATATATTTTTGGACTAAAATGTTAATTTAACAAAAATTGATTTTTTTCTTCAATATTTAAACGCCTGTAAATCATCAACGTTTCAATGAAAAAAGGTCTACGACCTCTCATTTTAAAGATAATTAAAATATCTTCAAGAAAAATACATAACATTACTGCCTCCAACCAATTAGAAAAAGTTATTTTCCAAAATGCACTGAAAAATGACATTTCTTCATGTTTTTTGCTCTTAACGTCAAGCTATCTTTACCAAAATGGATTTATGCATACATCAACATGTTCAAAAATTTATTCTCTTTAACTTTTATTATACATACTATATGTGTACGACCTATACTTTCAGAGTTAATACTGCTTTTTACATGCAAAACATCCACTATCAACATAAAATAAAATTGTCTTTTAATTAATAACTCGGCGAATTTGGACCGTATAGAAATGAATAAAAAACAAAATTGTTTATAATTAGATTCTCTACAACTTTTATTTAAAACATTTTTCGATTTGAGAGTCCATTTTCGAGATATTAGCGAAAAATGGGCGACGCGCGTACGCGTTTTCGCTGCGTCGCAAAACTACCGATGTTTAAAAAAATTCTATCTTTGCTCCATTTGGTCGTACAGACTTGAATAAAAAATGAAATTGTGCATAATTTTGTAAGCTACAATTTTGATATCTACATAAATTTCTGTAAAGTTGATATTTTCCGAATTATTTGCGAAAAACTGATTTTTTGGACCTTTTGGACCCTCCCCTGTCCGCAACGTAGCGTTTACACGTGGGGACTTTTAATATGTTAAATAGTACCCTAAAACAATCCTGTTTACAAAGTTTCAGCCCAGTCAGTATTATTTCCTCCAAATTGTCATTTTACTGGGCTAAACAATAACAACAATTATGATCTTTAAAAATTTATAATATTAGATAGTATCCAAAGTATAAATAAAAGCGTGACGCTCTGTCCTTGTTTACGGCGCGCATTTCAAATGCCACGCTCGATCTGACTCGCGCGTTGAGTCAAAAATCATGATCAGCCTGGGTTTTGCAGGGGCCAGGGCAAATCAGCCGGGTATTTTCTGAAAGGGAATTTGATGCCCTTTCGAATGAAACAAGTTTCGTCCATAAAAGCGATGGACCCAAATCGCTTAGAAATCCAATTGTTAATAAATTTTTATTGCTCATAACGCAGGGGGTACGAGTTTGGCTGACAATCGTTTATGATAATACGACTTATAAACTACCTTTTGCAAGTAAATTTATCCATAAAAGCGATGGACCCAAATTTTTGCGGTGGGCTCTCGCACTATGGTTTTCCCGACCAAAGCCAAGTTTATGAAAACTGGATTCTGTGTATATAATTAAAGCGAATAGCTCTCAACAAGTTTGCAACCACAAATTAAAATGGTTTGTAAAAGAAGAAAAAGAGAGAGATATAAATATAAAATATTTATGTGATTTCGATGCAATAAAAATTCTTAAATGCTATTTTCCTTATAGAATGCCCGCGGAAAAAAGTTAAATATGAACTTTATATGGACCTTAATAAAATCTCCATTTAAATTTTATTTGATTTAAATTAATGCTGAATAACTGCATTAATATAGCTCATATTTGTTCTATATATAAAATTTAATTAAGAATATAAGAAGAAATGCCGATATACATTTCGATTAAATATCTCGAACATATGGAGTGCGCATAAATACATGTCGTATATTCTTAATCGGCGTGTATACTCGTACGTATGTTTCGTAGTATACAAAGTATATATACGTACTTCTTATAGTATCATTTTATCATCAAAATATTCGTATTTAATTTGGCTTAATAAGGATTTAATTAGCTAATATATTCAATTTAAATATTAATCTTATTGAAACCATATATGAAATTAATAAGTTGTAAATCTTATTCAAATTTCATTAAATTCAAATAGGATTTTATATGTTCTTAATATGTTGAATTCAAATAAGACCTTTATATGTTCTTAATAAGTTCTAAATCTAATTTAAATTTAATTAAATTCAAATAAGACCTTTATACGTTTTTAATGAGGCTTTTAAGGCACAGCGCGCGCGCACCTGGAGCTGGATTCTTGAATTTATTCGCAAGAAAAACGTATGCGGAAAATCTGATCTTATAGAAAAATTGCAAGTTAATTAACTAAAAGCCATGCGATCAACTTGCAACTTTTCTGCAAGAGTAGAATTTGCGCATACCTTTCTATTGCAAATAAATTCAAGAATTCAGCCCCAGTTGTAGCTTGCCGAAATGTTGTGGTCTTAATCAACAGGCAATGTTTTACAAGCGTTTTTTAATGTGTTTGAAACTGATTTTCAAATATAATCAAAATATAATAAAAAACTACAAATATATTTTAGGCGTCAGAATCATGAATATTATTAACTCTCCTTCCATTAGAAGTTTAGAACCAACACTTGATTTTGGCTTTAGCATCAGTAAGAAAACCATCATGAAATCTTAATTTAACTGCACCTGCAAAGAAAATTGCGATAAAATGATATTATCAGCAGAACAAACATATACTAATGTATATTTCGTGTACCATATAGATACTAAAGAAATAGCTTGATGCAAATAGAATAAAAACTAAGAGATTTACATGATAAATTAAAAACATTTAAGGTTACATCTTACCAAATACAACTTCACATAATCTTATATTTGAGAACTTTGTTTTATCGCTTTTTGATTCACTCCAACTTATCAGTTTGACGAGACCATTTAAAATCAACTTGAACAAAATGTTTCCTGTGACACTGCGTTCTGAAGAAACAGCTAGATAATGTGCCTGAAATAATGACACATTTAGAATGAAACAAATCTTGCTATTAGGGTACAAAAAATGATAAAAGATGATTATAATAATTGCTTAGTATGTTTTTAACATATGCATTATACATATTAATTAACATATCATATAGCATAGTCAAAATAGGTTCAATACAAGCATTTCACAGAAATAATTCTAAAATTTTTGACACTTGGTAGAGATGTTCGTTTAGGCTTACTAATAAATGTCTGAAAAGTTTATGATGAATTGAAGGTGAGCGTTCGCTGCCATCTTGAAAAATATACACATTTTTTCAGTTTTTTTGCATATATTTTGTAAAATCTAAATATTATTAAAATAAAAACTTATTAAATTGTCTACAAAAAAGTATATTCAATTTTTTCATAACTATAATAGTTTTCGAGAAAATGGACTGCGAATGTCGCGTGAGTAGCTAGTGAGCTTCAAACACTTTCTATATTAGACATGAAAACCTTTACTTTTTTGTACAATCTTTTTCTACTAATTAATTTGAACAACTTTTGTCTAAAAAACTTTTTTATTCGCCTAATATTTTTTAAGATATTTAAGGAAAACTTAGTAACTTTTTCAATACAACATCTCGACAATTGTTTGTTGGAGGGAAATATGGTACAGGACTTTGATTTGATTTAGTCTCAAGAATATAGTGTTTCACTAGAAAAATTGAAAGTGATCTTTCAATTTTTTATGATCTTAATACCTATACCTAAAGTCAAATTATATTATGTTCCCCTTGCAACACTTAAATTTTTATCAGATAAAAGTTGTTTAAATTAATTAGTAGAAAAAGATGGTACAATAAAAAAATAAAGATTTTCGTGTATAATATAAAAAGTGTTTAGACTTCACTACTTACGCGACATTCGCAGCCCATTTTCTCGAAAACTATTATAGTTATAAAAGAATTGAATAATACTTTTTTGTAGACAATTTAATTTTCATCTTGATATAATAACTATTTTTTCAATAAAATCTATATTTCACAAGATATATGCAAAAAACCGAAAAAATGCACTTATTTTTCAAGGTGGCGAATGTTTATCTTCAACTTATCAGGATTTTTTAGACGTTTATTAATAAGCTTAAACAAACATCTCTACCAAATTTCAAAACTTTTGGAATTATTTCTGTCAAATTTCCTATTTTGACTAAGCTAATATGGGACTTACCACAGCTTATAAACATAGATATTTTCTGTTTATTTAGATCAATGTTCCAATTTTCGTTATGTACCTTTAATAACATCCTGTATAATTTCTCCCATTGTTATTATCATTGTTCTTCCTTGTTTTCTTTTGCAAACTCTGAACAGGCACAGATATGTTATCAATGTCGTGTTACAATGGGAGCTTTCCAGCAAGCGAAACAAATCTCCACAAGTGTCATTTTGTCTTTGTTACTTATTGACAAAAAAAAGATGAAACGATGTGTTGACTTGTGTCGCTTGTTGGAAAGCTCCCAATGTTATTTGTCTGCATGTTTTCCGGCCAAGTGCATGCAAATACATTACTATATCCACTTACATCCACGTGGAGAATACTGGTTAACCTAACTTAACCTCAATTACTATGTGCTACCAAATAAGTGTAAAAAAGGAATAAATATTGCAGACAATTCGTACTTACTGGTTCTCTATCCATGTCTTCTATCCGATGCTGATCAGCTATCAGTTTATTGCGCACATGAAACTTTCTCTCAATGAGCTCCTACACACAGGACTCGGAAACACTTGCGCGCGACAAGAAGCGACGCGACGCGACGCGACGCGGTAACGCCGGTAACCAATAAACTTCTGGGGAGTGGGTATCTTGAAATGAGGTGAAAATCACAAAAGTAAGAAAATCCATTAGAACATTTACGATTTTATTTGTCGAAATCTAATAATCCTGGTGGAAAAATATCATAATTTTTTATATTATTATTAATCAAAATTTCTATACAAATTTTCAGATTTTCTCAAAATATTCAGAATTTTTCATATTTTTTAATACAAATTGGAACGTGTTTTAGAAAAACTCAAAAAAGATAAGAATAAAATATTTTTCGCCAATATATTTCTGTAGAAGTCTGATTGTAAGAAAATCTGTGCAATTCATCAGAAATTTTTATACATATGGATATTGAAATATTCCGAAAATCTTCATCCAATTATTTTTGAAAGTATCTGAGAAATTATATATATATTTTTAGAATTTTTTATAAGTCCCAATTTTTGCAAAATTTCTGAAAAAATATGAGGAACTTTTTATATTATTGAAGACCTTCATGCGATGTATGGTCTTCAATAATATCACAATAAGCGCGATCACGGAAGCTCCAAACGTTCGAAATATATGTAAATTGCAATACACACTATAAAACAACGCTGGAGATCCATTTTAAGAAAATAACTAAGTAGATCAAATTGTCTCATCATAATGTAGTCATTTTGATGTCATTTTGATGTCAACGTGATTAATCGAGTTTTTCCCACATAACACTCAATTATATCATCTAAAAGTTCACTTCCACCTTTTCCTATGATGTTTCATCGCGCAAAACGTCAATCTACATGGTGTTAATTTTTGGTCATATTGATCTATTCCTTTGACGCAATGACGACAAACAACAATTTTGATATCATATATTGACGTCATTTTGACTGGGCTGTTTTCACTGGGAAATACTTCGTTGGCTATACTTTAACTGTCATTTCATCGTATATGGGATGACGTCGATATGGGATATTGTTGAGAATGACTTTTCCAATTCTTCTTCAATGACAAACCACAGCTCCTCAGACATTATTTGCGATCAGAAATCACATAAACAGAATGAAATATTGAAAAGACAAAATTAAATTCTGCTGCAGTTGCACAAATCCTTTGTTTTATCACACTAGCGAACGAAAGAAAATCGTAGACGCTTATTTGTTGTAGGCCAGTTTAACGAAACAAATCCGACACACCGACAAGGTAGATAGATGACGGAAATCACGAATTAGAAATTAAACATGCAGATTTGTGGTTAATAATAACAAAAATAGATTCAATAATGAACCTATAATCTAACAGACTACAACGCAAGACTCACTTAAATCGCAGGTTTATTAAAATCTTATGAATCACAATTTTTGATTAAATATGAAAATATATATGATGGGTCAATGGGAACACTTTCAATTAAATAAAAATTTAATTTGGGTGTTAATTAAAATCTTATTTGTTTCAAGTATAAATAAAATTTGAACTCAGGTTGATTAGATGCTTATTAAGTATTAATATGATCCATATATGCGCTTGGACAAGTTGAATCCAATAGCAATATCTTATTTAAATTTAATTTCGATCCATATTTGAAACATATTTAAATTTAATTACTTTTATATTCAATATTTGGTTTTTATTTGAGTTTAATTTCGTTCATATAAATGACTAATATAAACCATATTTAAAACATATATAACTCTTTTCCGCGGGTGTATATGATGTATTATATTAAAGTATAGGCATATATTAATTAATTTTATTAAAAATTTAATTTTATTAAGAATATGGAAAAAAATATATTTTAAAGAATATATGATTGTGTGAAGAATATGTGAACTAAATTTTGAAAAAAATTTATAAAAAATTAACTGTTATTTTTATTATATTATTTAAATTATATTATTATATATATTTATAAAAAAAAAAAAAAAAAAAAACGAAAATATGAGAATGTCTATGATGACTTTTGAAAATTATTATCGTTTTTTGTTACTAATCTTTGCATATTATTTTCTATATTAGTTTCTATTAATACATTTAATACAGTTTAATTAATACATTTTAAAACAGTGAATTCTTAGCGAATTATTATGTAGCAAAAAAACTATAATTTTATAGAATTTTTAATAGTCTAAAACGAGGCGTTTGAGACATTGTTCATATGAACTTTTCTTCATAAAATTATTTCAAAAATTAACTTCTGAAGTATTGGACAATATCTACTAAAAATGTGCGTGTGTATAATGATCAGTTATAGAAAAAGTTTGCAAGTTATCTCTCAAAATACAAATATAAAATATCTGACGCTTATTATGTAAGCAACTATTATTTGCGATAGCTAAATCAAATATTGTAATCAAAATTGGTTAAAAACTCATATCAAAATTGTTTCATTTGATTATTGATAAGAATAATTTTCCCACATGACTCGGGATTTGTTCAGCTTTGTCTTCTCGAAGATAATGATTAGTGCGTTATAAAGATGAAAGCTATTAGAATAAATAAAAGCTATTACTTATGTTAAATCTTTTTATGCTACTATCATCACACGAAGAAAATTGTTACGGTTCTTACAACAATGTTCTCTTATGATTAAAAGAGAAATGTATGTAAATTCAAGTTAAGGTGGTTCTCGCAGTAATTTGAAGTCACAAAAGCAACTATTGTTACTATAGTGACAAATATGAATGATTTAGTATGTAAAAATCAGCATACATTTAAATTAATTATTCCGTAAAGTATTTTCTCATTTAACCGTTGCTATAAACTGAAAATATCAGACCAAAGTTACAAATTTGACTAGAGTTGCTGATATAACCATAAATATGATCACGCGCCGCATGGTAAAGAATAAAATATACTAAAATAGAAAAAATATACGTCACAATTTCTACAATTCCGCGATAGTGAATATATTTATACAACTGCCGAAAAAGATATGTTATTCTTATAACCTCCATTCAACGGTGGGAGAATGGTAGGACACGCGATTTGTGCGTCAGCTGACGCGTGCGACGTTGCCAAGCAGCCACTCAAGACGGCCGCCATGACTCTCGTGTCGTGTCGAAACGTCGAAAGTTGCCGAAAGTTTGTCGAAAGTTTCGCTTTATTTATATACGGTACGGTCAATCAATTTGGTGTCGCGTCAGTATCTTTAAAAATGTTTATTGCATCGATTAAACAGTTTTTTATTCGTTCATCTACTCGAGAAGTATGAACGTATTCCATAAATGTGCGATCTGACCCTCCTTTCCCTATATATCACCATGTAAAATTGGCAAAGTTTACGGACATATATCTCCGGAACCAAGCGGTAAAAAAATTCGAAAATTTTCAGACACACTCTAGGAACGTTAACCTTTCATTTAATATCATATTTTCCGGGCTATCTACATTTGACCTAAATGCTAGAACCACCTTAAATTGATATTACATTAAATGTAGCTGTTAAAATATGCCCATTTATATAGTTGTCATAACCGTAGTTCTTACGATACGTAACATTCGGTTATATTACTCTCGTATATGGTTGCCTCAACCAAAGGATTATTGCTATTCCTCTTATGTGGTCTGCAGCACAAATATTATGGTTGAGAGATCCATAAGATATAGCTGCACGGTACAGTACTCACTGATTGAGAGTTCATTTCGTGCGCATAAAAATGTCTGCATAGAATAAAGTGGATTTGATAAGGATGTTTTAACTTTAAGGTCTATCTACATAAGACGCAGAACGCGAGTCGCGTAAGCACACACACAGTCTACATGTCAGTGTATAGAGGTTGGATTGACATGTAGACTGTGCGTGTGTCTTGCGACTCGCGTTCTGCGTCTTATGTATAGATATAGGCCTTTATAAATATACTTTTGCTTCCTCATGGAGGAAGCTTTGTTTTCATAAACTTCGTATATGAACCTTTGATCGCATATAAAATTAGATCTAGTCAACCAAATTTAAAAAAATTATATATGAAATAGGGGTGGAAGAAACCAAAGAAAAGATTGGTTTTTTAGTTTTTTCTGCCAATATGTTCATATTGTTGTAAAACGTCGAAATATCGCCTAAAAAAAATGTCGGTATGTATGTATGTGTGTATGTCTGTTGTACTAGGAGAGTTCTGCCCCGGGGGCTCCGAGGGGGGGTGAGGGAAGGGGGGGGGTACGGGAAATCCCCGGGGGGTGAGGAGGAGGGGTGAGGGGGCGGGGTATCGGGTTACACAAGGGTATCGGATTTCGCGGGGGTGAGGGGGCGGGGTCAGGGGGCGGGGTATCGGGTTACACAAGGATATCGGATTACCGAGGGGGTGAGGGGGAGGGGTGGTATCGAATTTCAAGGATATCGGATTACGCGGGGGTGAGGGGGAGGGGGGGTGACCTTGGCATACCACCGTGATGACTCACCGGGGGTGACTCACCGGGGATGACTCACCTGGGATGACTCACCGGGGGATGACTCAGCCGCGCCGCGGGTCCGTTCCGCCGCCGCCGCCGCCGCCGCCGCGGGTCCGCGCGGGGTGTCCGCGGGGGGGGGGGTGTTCCGCGTCGCGCCGCGGGTCCGCGCGGGGGGGGGTGCGCGGGTCCGCGTTCGCGTTCGCGTTCGCGTTCGCGTACGCAGTTCGCGTAGAAGATACACGAGGTTTGCGCGGAGACATCACAAAAAATTTAGTTTAATCACCAAAAAAAAAACACGTTCATACACAAAGAATTTATTAAAAAAAAAAAAAAAAAATGTATGTGTAACACTTTGCGCGGACTCGACGAGCGGCCCCGGGCTTGACGTCGTGTTTTCGTACTGAGGAGCTGGAGTTACAAGATATCGTAAAGTAATCATGTAAGATTGAAAGGCTGTATGTTACGTGATTACAGTCCGTCTTGCAACTCCAACATTAATTTTGGTTCGGTTTAATGAGGGGAGTCCCATAACCGCGACCCTCCATCTCAACAATCACACAGAGCGATTAACTACGTCGCCAAAAGTAATGGTGGAGTTGCAAGACGTAAAAGTAATCACGTAACATACAGCCTTTTAATCTTACGTGATTTAGTTACATATATCGTAACTCCACCATTAATTTTGGCGAGGGGGAACTCCACGACCGCGATCCTCCATCTCACAATCACAAAACAAAGGCGATTAACCGCGTCGCCAATCCCGAAAATTATATCCGCGCGAACGGCACGTTTAAACATGCTCGCAACCACAATGGGACTGAACGCAATGACGGTTGAAGAAGTCGCCAGAGAAAAATTATTATGGCGGTGTATAAAACTAATAGTCGTAATACGTCTCGCGCTACAAAGGCGAGACAAAGACGAGCGCCGACGTTCATCGGATCATCGACGCCTCGCTTCTAATCTAAGTTATGATATGTGATATTTTGAATGTAAATTCACGCAGCCGATGCTCCGGCGGACGTAGCATATACGGCTCGAATAGAAATGCGTGCGAGGAAAATATAGTTGGATTTATACTTAAAAAACAATCCATCTACGCAGTACGTGAAAAGACAAAGGAAAAAATGACGTCATCGGGACGATGATCGACCCGATAACACATCGAACCTGTCGGGACATGTTCATTGTAAACAACAGTTTTTCTAGGAAAAAGGGGGTGTTATCGCGTAGACTAAACAAATTCGCGCTATTTTTAAGACGTAGTACGCGAGACAAAGGAAAAGATCTTTCAAAAAAATTAGTTGGAGTGAGAGAGAAAGCAAAGGGTATATAACGAGGGATGAAGCGCATCGAGCCGCAGTAGCCAGATTTTTTAGAGTGATACATCGATCGAAGAGTATCGCGGTTTCTTCGTTATTGCATTATCATGTGCGAGTGCTCTGTAAAAAAAAATCTTATATCACTCAATCGCAACGATGTTCGTCCTGCTGTCGAGGCCTTCGGACATTCGCGATTTTAGCGCCGAACAGTTACAATTCGTGCCGAAAACCGTTCTGCTGCAAATGTGCGGCGATCACATTTACTACGTGTGGGACAAGCTTCCGGAGCATATAAAGGCGGATTTGGAGGTGCAGACTTATCGTCGCTGTGACGAACATTACAACCAACCGTGGCAGCGAACGCACATCGACGGTCCCGCTCCGATGATTAAAGATTGCGCCGAATGTCAACGAAACAAACATTAGCTTTCGCGATGTGAACAATTTTGTTTTTTAAAACAGTGAGCAAGAAGAAACGGTGCTTGTCTTTGTGCTAAATAGATAAAACATGGAGCAATTGGAGCAAACCGAACGCGATCTGTTGGAGCTGTCCGACCAAGTCGCTACTTTGGGTGAATATTTCACATGGGCGCTGCAATGCGTGGAATTCATCGAGCAGCTCGAGACACGAGCTCGTGACTTTCGTAGTAGTACCAAACGTCCGCGGCTCTCGATCGGGCAGAGGCAATCGTTGGTTGCCAGAATAGCGCGACTCGAGGGTGCGAAGTCGCGATTGGAAAGACAATTTATACATAGCGGTGGCAATTACGCGAACGCCGGTAACAGTGGCGACACGCGCGCGGCAGAACTCGTATGGCGAGAAATCAATGCCGCGTTCAAAACGCGGATAATGACCGGTGCGGTAATTAATATAGACCATATAGAACCGCGACAGTTTTTGGAAGACGCCTGCAGCGTAGTGTGCAAGCGAGTGCGAGACATTATAAAAGAACATAACTACGTCAAAGTGAACACCTCGTTCAACGGGGAGTTTGTGGCGGGTGATAAACGTGACAATAAGAGTATATGTACAGATAACAAAGAACTGTGTAGTACATCGCACTTGCGCGAGTGGTACGAGCGGCATGTTATCGAGCCCACATTAGCGAAACTCGAGGAGTTCCAGGAACGCGACAGTGGGTGGGCGTTGACTCGAATCCTAAATTTGACGGTGAATGTCAACAAGTACAATCCTTTGCGCGCGGGGTGTCACCTGGAATTATCTAAAGACATTAAAACGAAACATGCGGTGATCAATGTGCTGTCTATGGACAATGCATGTTTTGCGTGGTCAGTGGTAGCCGCCTTGCATCCAGCTGAAAGACATTCGGAACGGGAATCATTGTACCCGCATTATTCAACGGTACTGAATGTACAAGACATTGAATTCCCAATGACGTTGAGGCAAATTAAACAGTTCGAACAACTCAACGATATATCCGTCAACGTCTATACCATCGAGGGAAAGAAGACGTCAAACGTTCTTCCAATACGGCTTACCGACCACACCAGTGATAAACACGTGAATCTACTGTACGTGCAGGATCCGCGAGACAACAATGTCGGACATTTCGCGTGGATTAAGCATCTATCCCGCCTTGTGAGCTCACAATTGAGCAAGCATTATGGTCAGAAGTACATTTGTGATCGGTAGGTATTTTTTAATAATATATTATATATTATTTTATATTTTGTTTAAAAAATTTTATAAAAATTGTATTTTTTTTGCAGATGTCTTCACTACTTTAGTTCGAGCGACAAGTTGCAGTCTCACACCGAGGACTGCCGAAAGGTAAACGACTGCGCTATCAGACTACCGGGCGAGGACAACAAGTGGCTCAGCTTCAAGAACCACAGCAGGAAAGAGCGACTTCCTTTCGTGGTGTACGCCGATCTGGAATGTGTGCTGCAGAAGACACAACCGGATACGGAACACGCGTCGTACGCCTATCAACATCATCGAGTATGTAGTATAGCATACTACGTACAGTGCTCGTACGACGACTCATTATCAGCGTATCGATTTCGTCGCGATAACGACTGCGTCGCGTGGTTCGTCGAGGAACTCAAAGGATTGGCGCATCGCGTAAAGAACATCTTGTCCAACATTGTAGGCATGGTAGACCTAACGCGAGACGAGTGGGAGACATATCACAGCGCGGCGAAATGTCATATATGCGAACAACCATTCACGCCAAATGATAATCGTGTGCGCGATCATTGCCACCTAACTGGACGTTACAGAGGTCCGGCACACTCGACGTGCAATCTGAATTATAAGGATTCTCACTTCATTCCAGTAATATTCCACAATCTGTCGGGCTATACGACGCGCATTTCATTATTAAGGAGATAGCTGCCGCGTTCGAAGGCAATATTGATGTACTGCCTATAACAAAGGAAAAGTACATCTCATTTACTAAACATGTGAAAGACACCGCGGAAAAATCTGATTTACGCAATGATATAAAACTAAGATTCATCGACTCGTACAAGTTTCTGAGCGCGAGTCTCGCAAAATTGGCATCCTTTCTAGATAATGATAAATTAAAAATTATACGTTCAAATTTTTACACGTTATCCGACGACGATTTCAAATTATTGACGCGAAAAGGTGTCTTTCCATACGAATACGTGGACAGCGTCGAAAAGCTGGACGATACGTGTTTACCGCCGCGCGATTCATTTTACAGTTCCTTGACCGGTGACACCGTATCCGAGAGCGATTACGCGCACGCCGCAAACGTATGGCAGCGATTCTCCATTCGAACCCTGGGCGAATACAGCGATCTATATCTGAAAACCGATGTATTGCTGTTGGCCGACGTGTTTGAAAATTTCCGCGACAGCTGCGTTGCGAGTTACGGACTTGATCCAGCGTAGTATTACACTTTACCAGGCTTTACGTGGGACGCCATGTTGAAACATACACGTATCAATTTTGAACTGTTGACAAACATTGACATGGTTATGTTTATCGAACGTGGTATTCGCGGCGGCCTGAGTCAATGTTCCGGCAGATACGCGCAGGCCAACAACAAGTACATGCAGTCGTACGATTCATCGAAACCGTCGTCGTACCTAATGTATTTCGATGTCAACAACTTGTACGGCTGGGCGATGTGTAAGCCATTACCTTACGCGGAGTTTCGATGGGTCGAAGACGTTTCGAATTTTGACTTTAGCGCGATCGCTGAGGATTCGCCTACGGGTTATATTCTCGAGGTCGATCTCGAGTATCCACGGGATAAACATGACGCGCACACTGACCTACCGTTCTGTCCGACGCGCGATAAACCGCCCGGCAAACGGCAGGACAAACTTCTCGCCACGCTGCACGATAAGAAGCGTTATGTCATTCATTATCGCAATCTGCAGCAGTGCACGCGCCATGGTCTTCGCGTCACTAAAATACATCGCGTATTACAATTTGCTCAATCTGAGTGGCTCCGCGCTTACATTGAACTCAATACAAAATTTAGAACATTGGCTAAAAATGAGTTTGAAAAAAATTTATATAAATTAATGAATAACGCAGTTTTCGGGAAAACGATGGAAAATGTACGAAACCACGTCGATGTAAAATTATTGACGAAGTGGGACGGACGATACGGCGCCGAGGCAATGATCGCGCGACCGAATTTCCACAGCAGGAGCGTATTTTCGGAAAATCTGGTAGCTATTGAACTGCGCAAACTCGAGGTGAAATTCGACAAACCGATCTACGTCGGTATGTGCATCCTCGACTTGTCGAAGGTGTGTCTATACGAATTTCACCACGAGTACATGTCTCCCCTGTACCGCGAATCGTGTAGAATTATGTACACCGACACGGACAGTTTGATTTATCATATCGAGTGCGACGATGCGTATAAGAACATGAAACATGATATAGTCAGGTTCGACACGAGTGACTACGCGGTAGATAACGTTTACGGTATGCCTCTCGTCAATAAAAAAGTGCCGGGCCTGATGAAGGACGAAAACAATGGTGCCATTATGACCGAATTCGTTGGACTTAAGGCAAAAATGTACGCCTTGCGAGTCGATGGCAAAAAAGACTGTAAAAAAGCGAAAGGTGTCAAAAGCAACGTCATCGCGCGCACCATCACATTTGACGACTACACGCGATGTCTGAACGATGAGATCGAAATGACTTGACCGCAGTCGTGCATACGATCGAAATTGCACGAAGTGTACACTATCAGCGAGACGAAAATCGCTCTGAGTCCGTACGACGATAAGCGATATATCATGCCGGATTCGATCGATACGTTGCTTTGGGGCCATTATCGCATACCTTTATATGATAAGGAACAGTGAAAATTCATGTATGTATGTATGCAATGTATGTAGTAGTATATTACGACATATGTGTAACGTAATATAAGGTAGTAGTATAACATATGAATGTATGTAATGTAACGTATGTATAATGTTACCTCGAAAAAAAACAGTGGTAATATTATACCTCAAAAAAATCTAAGTAACAAATGGTAGACGTAATTTTTGCATTTCAAAAAATCTCGAAAAAACCTATAAGCAGTAGTATATTTACCTAAAAAAACCGAAGTAACAAGTGGTAGACGTAATCTTTGTATCTCGATAAATCTTGAAAAAACCTAAGCAGTAGTATCTTTACCTCGAAAAAACCGAAGTAACAAGTGGTAGATGTAATCTTTGTTTCTCGAAAAATCTCGAAAAAACCCAAGCAGTAGTATTTTTATTTCCAAAAAATTATAACTCAAGTGATACACATCAAAAAAATTATGTTATTACAAAATACAAAAAAGAATTGATATCTCTTTTTAAATTACAGCGCCAATTACAGAGAGAATATACACTGAGAATCTTTGTATCTCGAAAAATCTCGAAAAAACCTAAGCAGTAGTATTTTTATTTTCAAATATGTATGTTGTTACCTCGAAAGAAAACAGTAGTAATATTATTACAATCACAAAAAAGAAATGATATCTCTTTTTAAATGACAGCGCCAATTACAGAGAGAACATACACTGAGAAAAAAATGTGTTAATCTCAAGAAATATTTAGTCCGATACGTTCAACTGAACATTTTAGTTAGTTAACTAAACATTAGTTAAATTAATTAATTAAAGAAACGAAATAAATTGTTGAAACAACTAATATTTAGTTAACTAACTAAAATGTTTAGTTGAACGTATCGAACTAAATATTTCTTGGAATTAACAATTTTTTTTCTCAGTGTATTTTTCGAGATACAAAGATTAGGTTTTTTCGTAGGTATAATATTACCACTGTTTTCTTTTCGAGGTTATAATATTACAAAGAATTATTTTAATCACAAAGAATTAAAGAGGTAACATTATAAAATAAAAATATTTAATTTAAAATAAAATAAATAAATTTTTCTTGTAAAAAACTTGGCGCTGCTTTTTTAAGGTCAATCCAGAAAAACTTGCATAGGTGCATAAACATATACATAAAGAGATGGATAGGTAGGTCTATTTCCTTTTGCACATATATATGAACCAATCAATTTCTTACGCTTATGTTTATGCGCGATGCAAATTTGTCTGGATAAAGCGGGGAACACAGACTTTTGCATAACACATAATACGTAAGGTCCATACATATGTGGATAAGGAAATAGACCAATCAATTTTCTTATGCTTACGCATTATGCGTTGTGCAGAAGTGTGGGCTCCCCGCTTAAGAGCCTCCGCACAAGACTCTCGTATGATAGCGTATGATAACGTAACGTAGATCAACGCACAAGAAACGTATTCACGTATAACGCCGTAACCGATACGTTTCTTGTGCGTTGACCCACATTTCGTTACACTACATTGCTATAAAAAAGTCTTGTGCGGAGGCTCTAAACCTTAAAAAAGCAGCGCCAAGTTTTTTACAAGAAAAATTTATTTATTTTATTTTAATTAAATATTTTTATTTTATAATGTTACCTCTTTAATTCTTTGTGATTAAAATAATTCTTTGTAATATTATAACCTCGAAAAGAAAACAGTGGTAATATTATACCACGAAAAAACCTAATCTTTGTATCTCGAAAAATACACTGAGAAAAAAAATTGTTAATTCCAAGAAATATTTAGTTCGATACGTTCAACTAAACATTTTAGTTAGTTAACTAAATATTAGTTGTTTCAACAATTTATTTCGTTTCTTTAATTAATTAATTTAACTAATGTTTAGTTAACTAACTAAAATGTTCAGTTGAACGTATCGGACTAAATATTTCTTGAGATTAACACATTTTTTTCTCAGTGTATGTTCTCTCTGTAATTGGCGCTGTCATTTAAAAAGAGATATCATTTCTTTTTTGTGATTGTAATAATATTACTACTGTTTTCTTTCGAGGTAACAACATACATATTTGAAAATAAAAATACTACTGCTTAGGTTTTTTCGAGATTTTTCGAGATACAAAGATTCTCAGTGTATATTCTCTCTGTAATTGGCGCTGTAATTTAAAAAGAGATATCAATTCTTTTTTGTATTTTGTAATAACATAATTTTTTTGATGTGTATCACTTGAGTTATAATTTTTTGGAAATAAAAATACTACTGCTTGGGTTTTTTCGAGATTTTTCGAGAAACAAAGATTACATCTACCACTTGTTACTTCGGTTTTTTCGAGGTAAAGATACTACTGCTTAGGTTTTTTCAAGATTTATCGAGATACAAAGATTACGTCTACCACTTGTTACTTCGGTTTTTTTAGGTAAATATACTACTGCTTATAGGTTTTTTCGAGATTTTTTGAAATGCAAAAATTACGTCTACCATTTGTTACTTAGATTTTTTTGAGGTATAATATTACCACTGTTTTTTTTCGAGGTAACATTATACATACGTTACATTACATACATTCATATGTTATACTACTACCTTATATTACGTTACACATATGTCGTAATATACTACTACATACATTGCATACATACATACATGAATTTTCACTGTTCCTTATCATATAAAGGTATGCGATAATGGCCCCAAAGCAACGTATCGATCGAATCCGGCATGATATATCGCTTATCGTCGTACGGACTCAGAGCGATTTTCGTCTCGCTGATAGTGTACACTTCGTGCAATTTCGATCGTATGCACGACTGCGGTCAAGTCATTTCGATCTCATCGTTCAGACATCGCGTGTAGTCGTCAAATGTGATGGTGCGCGCGATGACGTTGCTTTTGACACCTTTCGCTTTTTTACAGTCTTTTTTGCCATCGACTCGCAAGGCGTACATTTTTGCCTTAAGTCCAACGAATTCGGTCATAATGGCACCATTGTTTTCGTCCTTCATCAGGCCCGGCACTTTTTTATTGACGAGAGGCATACCGTAAACGTTATCTACCGCGTAGTCACTCGTGTCGAACCTGACTATATCATGTTTCATGTTCTTATACGCATCGTCGCACTCGATATGATAAATCAAACTGTCCGTGTCGGTGTACATAATTCTACACGATTCGCGGTACAGGGGAGACATGTACTCGTGGTGAAATTCGTATAGACACACCTTCGACAAGTCGAGGATGCACATACCGACGTAGATCGGTTTGTCGAATTTCACCTCGAGTTTGCGCAGTTCAATAGCTACCAGATTTTCCGAAAATACGCTCCTGCTGTGGAAATTCGGTCGCGCGATCATTGCCTCGGCGCCGTATCGTCCGTCCCACTTCGTCAATAATTTTACATCGACGTGGTTTCGTACATTTTCCATCGTTTTCCCGAAAACTGCGTTATTCATTAATTTATATAAATTTTTTTCAAACTCATTTTTAGCCAATGTTCTAAATTTTGTATTGAGTTCAATGTAAGCGCGGAGCCACTCAGATTGAGCAAATTGTAATACGCGATGTATTTTAGTGACGCGAAGACCATGGCGCGTGCACTGCTGCAGATTGCGATAATGAA
>JASTWP010003075.1:0-30908 GCA_030770255.1 Temnothorax ravouxi
TAAACTTACGATAATTCCTTCGCGTAAACGGGATTTTGTAGTAACTTACGATAATTTACTCCGCGTAAACGAGTGAATTATCGTAAATTACTACAGAAGTAACGCTCGCGTAAACATAGTAACAGGTAGCACACGTATTGCATAGGCATGATTGCCGTAGCGTCTTACGCCTTAGATAATATTAATTAGTTTAGCTTGAATTATGTGTAATAAAAACATTTAATTTTAGTAAATTCAATTATTTTGCATGTCAAAGTTTACGAAGTTTACAAAGCTTTACTTTAACTTTTGTTTATGTTAGAATAACGTACTTTAATGGGGCGTGTTCACCTGCGAGTAATGGTGCGTGTCCACCTGCGAGTAAAACTCTCGAGAGTAGCTCTCGAGATTGATTCTCGCAAATGGACATATTCCTGGAGAGTACCTAACGGAGAATGAATCGAATGAATCGCAGCTCTCGGCGAGCGAACTTTTTCAAGACCTACTCGCAAATCGACACGACGTTACTTTACTCTCGGAAATCAGCTCGCCAAACTCGATCGCTGTTCGTATTTTGAGAGCTAAGTACATGTTGAGAGTAAAAACCAAGATGGCAAAAGTTTGTTCCTTTGATGACACAAAGGAATTTATTGAACAATGCGGAAATCATGGACTATTGTGGAATACGATACTTTATAACTACTGTGACAGAAATAAAAAAATTAAATTTTTATGTTCTACGAATAAAGTGCGAAAAAAATTCATAATTTAAAGAATTAGGTAAGAATATTTTTAATACATTCTCTAATTACTTGGTCAATAATTAGTTACACTTTAGGACTTGGTTAGATGGCGCGTGTGTGAATGGTAGCGGTGAAAGTGCGTTGTGCGATTTTAGCTTTGTTTCTGGGTTTAAAGATTAGTATGTGGCAAGTAGGGATAATGGAAAGATAGGGTGTAAATAGGGGATGCGATGAGAATGAAGGGAGATAGTAGGATGCAAGTAGAGAAAAGTAGTATAGAAATGTTTAGCGAACGTGGTAGGATGAGGTTATGGTGACGAGTCAGTTAGGCGGAAAAGACGGTAAAGGTAATGTAGATAAAGTAGGGAAGGTTTCGATCGATGATTGTAAAAAAGATTGTATGATAAGTGATTAGCTAAGGAGCCTTCGGTCGTAAATTAAGCATAGGTTAAGAAAATAGTTAATGTGATGACAGGTCGAACTCAGAACACATGTAAATTTTAAATTGGGAAATATAGGATCAAAGATTAAGAAGAGGAAGAAGAGAAAAAAGGAAGAAGACAAGAGAAGACAAGAGGTAGGTGAAAGAAGCGCTGTTATAGAAGAGGTTATACCAAACAAGGGAGGATTAAAGGTGAAGAAGAAAGAAGAAAAAAGTAGTTGTAAAAACTCTCGAGTTCCGGGTTAATGGAAAGGAAAAGAAGAAAGGTGAAATAAAGCTAGGACACAAGGATTGGCGGATTCAGAGGTTCTAGGAAAGGGAAGTAAAAGAAGTTAAATAACTGAAGAAGGGTTAAGCCAATGATGAAGAAGAGAGAAGATGAACAGAAGAAAGGTGAAGAAAAGCGATTGGCGTAATCCTGGAATAAGGATTGACGAAACATCTGCGTGGAAGGAAAGAAAAGGTAAATGAAGATGGAAATAGGAAAGGGAGTAAATGAGGACACAAGGCTTAGTGAGAAGAAAAGAGGAAGAAGAGGAAGAAAATATGGAAAGAGGTATGAACGTTACAGTTTAAGAATAGACGCCGCAGTTTTCTGGAAATATTAGAATCTTTGGAGGGCACGGATGCGAATACAGGTAAATTGGTTATGCAACGGCAGATAGGAGGTACGGGAAGATAACTAGAGAACGCGCGAGCGCGCGCGGAGAAAATAAATATTGTTCGGAGGGAACGAGAGAAGAAAAGCTGAGAGACAATTTAGTAAGAGAGGAGAGGAGCAGTGCTGAGAAATTTGGCAAATAAAGAAGAGGAATGGAGCGATTCGAGGGCACAGAAGTTTTTTAAGTTTTTTGAGTTAAACTAGGAATGAACTCAAAAGATCAAGTAGAGATTAAGATTAGAAAGATGATATTGAAAGAGAAAAAAAAAGAAGAGGAGGGAGGGGCATATAGGGAGGTGTGATGAGTTCGGTAGGGAGACATAGGAAAGTATTAGTTAGGAAACAAGAGATTTTTTATTAGTCGAGTTTATTATATGTAAGTGTATGTAAATATTTGAGTGTAAGGGTTTTGTCAATATGTGTTTGGAAAATAAGATAATGGTTGTAATATTAAGGTAAAGGTAGGGATAAATAAAAAGAGAGAGAATTATGTTTTGTAGTTTTAAGATTAGGCTTTGAGTTTCGCACGCAGAAGTTATGGAAGATATGAGTTTAAAGTATATGATAGGTTTTGGAGTATAAGGTTTATAGAGAGAATGCATAGAATTCAAGTTTTATAAGTTTTAGGTTGCAAGAAATTATTTTAGAGATAAAGCGAGATAATTTGTTCTTCCTGGATTAAAGGAGATTTGAGAAGCATTTAGAAATGGAATATTATAATATTAGTTGGTGCGCGTTGTTGTATGAAGGTATATATGTGTGTGTGTATAGGTGAATAATGTCCGCTTCTTGGCCTACTGCTGAAGCAGACTAGATTCAAATATTTTTGAGTTTAGATTGAGAGTTTAACGTGCAAATAATAGATTTAGTCATTTAGGGCTAAGAGATGGTTTTTCTAAAAAAAATTTAAGAAAGTACGGAATAATAAATTAATAGTTGCACGCGTTAAGTTAAAAAAGTTGGTATGAGTGTGTATAATGCATATTGTAAACCAAGTCCATTTCTTGGCTTTTTTTGTAGCTGAAATTAAATAAATCTATCTAATTAATTACACTTTAGTTTTACATGGTTTGCACGTTTTAGTTACAGTGCTGAAATTAAATACATTTTTACATCGCGAATTAAATACATTAAAAAAAAAAAAATATTTACATATAAAAATCTAATATCAAGGTATTTCGCAAATTAAAAACTAAATAATAATATTGCACTATGTATTCCACTTCACAACTTGTAAGTCTGCAGAAACTTTTAATTGTTGGGAGCCTATTAGTCTTCAATCTTAAGCTTTCTAATTAAAACAGATCCAGCACCGAATGTACATCTGCGATCAATCCATTGCTTGACCCAGAAGGTCTTTTTGTTGTTATTTAACACCCTTTTTCTTTTTAAAATAATGCTAGCCACTATAGCAGCCGCAAGTTTTTTCGTTTACGCGACATTATGATGTCACCACTCTCAGACATCGACTAAAAAAATACGTAAGTGGACACGGTTTTGAGAGAACTCTCTGAAAGAATACTCTCCGGATTCTCGCGAGATGCTCGCGAGAATACAATGTCAGAAAAATTACTCTCAAATGGACAGTGTCAAAATAACTCTCGAGAGATATTCTCGAGAGTTTTAAGGTGCGTGTCCACCTGCGAGTAAAACTCTCGAGAGTAGCTCTCGAGATTGATTCTGACACTGTCCATTTCAGAGTAATTTTTCTGACATTGTACTCTCGCGAGCATCTCGTGAGAATCCAGAGAGTATTCTTTCGGATAGTTCTCTCAAAACCGTGTCCACTTACGTACTTTTTTAGTCGATCTCTGAGAGTGGTGACATCATAATGTCTCGTGAACGAAGAAACTTGCGACTACTATAATGGCTAGCATTATTTTAAAAAGAAAAAGGGTATTAAATAACAACAAAAAAACCTTCTGAGTCAAGCAATGGATTGATCGCAGGTGCCGGATCTGCTCTAAATTAGAGAGCTTAAGATTGAAGACTCCCAACCATTAAAAGTTTCTACAGACTTACAAATTGTGAAGTGGAATACATAGTGCGATATTATTATTTACTTTTCAGTTTGCGAAATACTTTGATGTTAGATTTTTACATGTAAATATTTAATAACTTTATTTTCTTTTTTTTAATGTACTTAATTCGCGATGTAAAAATGTATTTAATTTCAGCACTGTAACTAAAACGTGCAAAGTATGTAAAACTAAAGTGTAACTAATTATTGATCAAGTAATTAGAGAATGTATTAAAAATATTTTTACCTAATTCTTTAAATTATGAATTTTTTAGCACTTTATTCGCAGAACATAAAAATTTTAAAATTTTTTTATTTCTGTCACAGTAGAGTATGCTACAATAGTTCATGATTTCCGCATTATTCAATAAGTTCCTTTGTGTCATCAAAGAAACAAACTTTTGCCATCTCGGTTTTTACTCTCAACATGTAGCTCTCAAAATACGAACAGCGTTCGAGCTTGGCGAGCTGACCTCCGAGAGTAAAATAACGTCGCGCGTCGTGTCGATTTGCGAGTAGGTCTTGAAAAGTTCGCTCGCCGAGAGCTGCAATTCATTCGATTCATTCTCCGTTAGGTACTCTCCAGGAATATGTCCATTTGCGAGAATCAATCTCGAGAGCTACTCTCGAGAGTTTTACTCGCAGGTGGACACGCACCATTACTCGCAGGTGAACACGCCCCATTAAAGTACGTTATTCTAACATAAACAAAAGTTAAAGTAAAGCTTTATAAACTTCGATCGTATTGACATGCAAAATAATTAAATTTGCTAAAATTAAATATTTTATTACACATAATTCAAGCTAAACTAATTAATATTATCTAAGGCGTAAGACGCTACGGCAATGCCTATGCAATACGTGGGCTACCTGTTACTACGTTTACGCGAGCGTTACTTCTGTAGTAATTTACGATAATTCAATCGTTTACGCGAAGGAAATTATCGTAAGTTACTACAAAATCCCGTTTACGCGAAGGAAAATCTCGTTTACGCGAAGGAATTATCGTAAGTTTAGCTCTAATACTTTTTCGCCGCAGTGTATAACATCTGTCGCTCGCCGTTCGCCGCGCCGCGCCGCGCCCCGCTCGCCGCTCGACCCCCACCGCTCGCCACGAGCCCGGCACCGTGCCAGCCGAGACCCGCCTCTATCGCTCCTTGTGCGCTCATTCGCTCAGACGTTTTATTTAATAGCTCGTTAACTATTGCGAATTTTGCAAAATGGTATTAGACTTTTCTTTTCAGTTTGACTCAATCTACCCCCCCCCCCCTATTCGGCTGTATACTTTTATATCTAACACCCTGTATATATATATATATATATATATATATATATATATATATTACATATTACTTATTTACTTCTAATTTTAAGGTTCAATAAACGTTATATGGGACTTTCTCACGGATGAAAAATTATTTGTGAAACTTATATATCACAAGACAATAAATTGTCTAAAAACTGCCTGTAATAATCATAAAATACTGCTTAGTTTGTTGGACAGGTACGTTAATAAAGTTATATAATTAAAAAATATAAAACTTTTTATGCTTTAGATTTAGATTATCATAATACAGTTTTTAGTACAGAAATTAGTATGAGAAAAAATTATATCAAGTAATAAAAAATGCACTTTTTTGATCAAAGATGGATCTAATACTGATACTAATATGTATTACTCTTAGTAAACTGCGTTAATAACTTTCAATCTTTAATACACATACAACTCTCTCTATACTAGAATAATAAAATATACTTATTAAATCAATTTAATTTTTCATATTAACTAATCATCTTTTCTTGATTACTGTAAAATATTTATTTTAAAAAATATATGTTTTTTATTATTTAATTTATTCATATCAGTCTTGTTTTGTTATTGTCAAGATACGTTGTCGGACAAGATGTTTTTATTTAATATTATTGATTATTGTGATAAATAATACCATATGTCTCAATGATCAAATTGGTACAACACTTACACGAAATATAGGAAAAAACTCTAATTAAGATATTATTTTTTGCATTAAATTTTTTATTACAGTGATTGGAGGAATGATTAGTTAATATAATAAATTAAATTGATATATTAATTAATATGATTTTATTGTTCCAATATAAGGCTGTGTGTTAAAAACTAAAAGTTATTAATCTACAGTTTACTAAAAATAGCACACAAATTATAAAAGGTCTGGAACCCCTAAATATTTCGAAAACTACACATTAAAAAAAAATATTTCAGACAAAGGCGTTTTGTAACGCATTACAGTAATATGATATTGAAGAGTGTAGTCCAAGTCATGTAAAAATTGTCTTGACATTTTTTAATGGAAACCTCCATATTTTATTGTATATCTATTCTTATACCTCGAGAGCTTTTTCAAAACGTTATAATACAGTATATTTTTATTAAGTACTTTTTGAGTTATGGAGCATAAAAGTTACATTACTGTCTGTATAAATCCGATGTTACCTCACGCGACACACCTTGAATGACATTAATGCTTGCAATAATGTAATGTAATGTAACTTTCAAGGTTTATAATTCCAAAAGTACTTAATAAGAATAACATGTAATATGTCTTTTATCTAAAATATATTTTTCTAAAATTTATAGTTTTTGAAATACTTAGGAGTTTCCAAAATTTGTACTCTGTATAATCATATAGTATTAATGTTAAACTACTAAAACCTTGTTTAACCGAAAAAATGCGTTTTTTTATTATTTATGTTTTTGTTTTGTTATTAAAAAATTATATTTTTGTTGTTACACATGAAAATATTTACACATTTATTTTATATAAATTTAATTTATTATTATTAAATTAAACAAGTTATAAAAATTAATGTATTAATTTAAATATGTTAATATTATGTTGTAGGCAGATGACATGATTGTAATTTGTTATGAAATACGGTCTGATTTCCGGATCATAAAGAAGATATAAAAAATATAATATAAAAACTCTGAAATACTAGAAAATGTAATAAGTAAACATGGTGAATCCTTCCTTGTGAATGTTTTAAGTAAGTGTTTTGTATAATATAAATTCTTTATTGAGGTCGGCGGCCGTGCGCATAGAGAGAAACAGGAGTGATTGAGTCAGAGACAAAAAAACGAAGATAGTAAGAGTCAAAGAGGGTTGGAGGTGACGTGATTGACGGAGCAAGGCGAGGGTGACGGAGAGAAGAAGGGTAGGAGACGAGAAAGAGGAGAAAAGGTAAGGAAAGGGACAGGAGAGAGGTGGCCGGTACGGCCACAGATAGTAAGATTACATAGAGGGTTGTCAGAACGATAGACGGAAACGCGCGAACAACCATAGACTAGGGTGAATACAGATAGGAGAACGACGGTAAGTGCGCACGGTCATAGAATAGGTAACGAGTAGGAGGGATAATTGGTGGAAACAGCGGCGGATGGAGGCAGGGAGGGTATTAGACATAGAGAGTGAACAACAGGGGGATATAGGAAAGAGGAAAGATAAGGAGGGGGAGAAAAAAGCAAGAGGTAGACCAACAAAAGCGGTAGAGCTCGCCAAGCAGAGGACAAGAACAAGCAGCTTAGGGTCGGTAAAAGATTTCTTACAGAAAAGGAAAAGGGAAGAGGAGGACGAGGAAGCGGAAAAAGCGAAGAAAGAAATCTGAGAGAAATTCGAGGAAACAAGGAGGGCCATAAGATCTCCGCCGACGAAGATTAAGAAGGAAGAGGTAAATAAAGGAAATATGGGCTCAGAGGATATGTTCAGAGAAATACTAAGGAAAATGGAGGAACAAGAGATGGAGAGGAAAAAAGATAAAGAAGAGATAAAAAATGAGATCAAGGGACTGAGACAGGAACTGAAGAGAAGCGAAGAAATTTGGGAGAAGCAAAGAGATGTAATAGAAGAAAGAATTAAAAAGATAGAGGACAAGATAGAGAAGATAGAGTTGAAGAATGTAGAGAACAGTGAAGGGGGGAAATTACTGAGAAAAATGAAAGAGGTAGAAAGAAACATGGAGATGATGGAAAGAAGGAGAAGGAAAAATAATATAATTGTGAAGGAGAAGAAGCCAGGAAGCGACGGGGAAAGGGAGGTCGAGAAGCTAATAGAAGAATTAGGTAAGACAGAAGGGGATATGGTAGAAATACAGGAGCTAGGATATGGAGACAAAAAATGGAGGTTGTTGAGATGCAGAAGCTGGGAGACCAAGAGAGACATAATGAAGAAAAAGAAAGAGCTGGGACAGAAATACGAATGTTTTCTGGATGATGATCTCACCAAAGAGGAAAGAAGGATACAAATAGAGATAAGAAAGATAGCAAGAGAGAAGAGAGAGAAAGGAAAGAGAATCACAGTTGGGTATCAAAGGATCTGGGAGGACAACAATGAATGGAGATGGAACGAGAGTAAAGGAAAGTTAGAGGAGAGGAAGGACTTTCGTAGGACTTAATGACGAGAGAAGGGTCGGGGAAGCGGAAGACACGAAAAACGTAAGTAGGAGAGTGGAGACACAGGAAGGAAGGCAGAAAGGGGGAAAGAGAACAGATGAATTGCAGTGTCCTGCTAACGAAACCTGGGAGGAAGGAGGAAGAGAGAAGGAGGAACGAGAGAAAGTCTCAGGAGGAAGCGATAGGGGGGAGTATAAGGAGGAGGAAGACGAAGAGGAAAGGGTAGGAGAAGACTGGGAGCGAGAAGAGACATGGAGGGCGGCCTTCTGGAATGTAGCAGGCATAACAAATAAAGACAAAGACTTCTGGGAAGGTTTAAGAGAGTGGGATGTAATTGTCATGATGGAGACATGGTTAGACGAAAAAGAATGGGAGAGGGTAAAAGAAAAGTTACCAAAAGGATACAGCTGGAGAGTACAGACAGCGAAAAGGAGGAATAAGAAAGGCAGGGCGTGCGGAGGTATGCTAATAGGAATAAGAAATGGGTTAGGAGAGATGATGGAGGATAGAAAGAGGAAGAAGGAAAATTAGAGGTTAAGATAAGAGTAGGTGAAGAAACCTGGAGAATCATAGGAATTTACGTTAATAAAGATATAGATAAGAAACTTGAAGGTTTGAAGGAACACATGGAGGTGGGAGAAAAGGGAGTAAAGACTATATAATAGGAGGTGACTTTAACGCGAGAACGGGAGAGGAGGGAGGATGGGAGGAGGAAGTCGAGGGAAGAGGTAAAGAAAGAGGGAGAAAATCGAAGGACAAGAAGGTGAATAAGGAAGGCAGGACACTCCTGGAATTTATTGAGGAAAGAGGTTGGATGATTCTAAACGGATGTACGAAAGGGGATGAGGAAGGGGAATACACTTACACAGGAGGGAAGAGTGAAACAGTTATAGATTACGTTTTAAGGGATGAGGACATAAGAGAAGAGGTAGAAAGATTAGAGGTCGGGGACAGGGTAGATTCAGACCATCACCCTATAATATTATGGATAAGAGGTAGTGCAAAAAGAAAACAGGGAAGGAAAAAGATGGAACAGACTAGAAAAAGGGGAATATGGAACGAGGAAGGAAGAACACAATTCAGGGAGAGGATAGGGAAGATAGGGGAAAAAAGAGAGCTGCAGGATGAGATAGAGGAAGGAACGCTGAAGATAAGAAAAGCAATAGAGGAGGTCAAAAAGGAGAAGAGAAGGGGAGCGAGTGAGAGCAAACGGGGATGGTGGGATGCAGATTGCAAGGAGAGAAAGAGAGAGGTCAGGAGAGAGCTAAGAAAATGGAGGAAAGGGATAGGAGAGGCGGAAAGATACAGAGGAAGTAAGAGGAAGTATAGGGAAATGTGCAAAAGAAAAAAGGAAAAAGAAAAGGATAGGATGATAAGAGAAATAGGGGGGGCGAAAACGGAAGGAAAGGTATGGGAATTGATAAGCAGGGTAAGGAAAAGAAGAAGGAGGATAAACAATGAGATAAAAATGGAGGATTGGAAGGAATATATGGAATTAATGGGGGGAATGGAGAACAGGGTAGTGAAAGGAGAAGGAGGAGGGACCAGACATGAGGAGGAAGAGATTGATCTTGAAGAGGTAAGAAATGTAGTAAAAAAACTGAAAACAGGGAAGGCAATCGGCTCGGACGGGATTCCGAACGAGGTATGGAAGTTTGGAGGAGAAGAGATGGTGGGATGGGTATGGGAAATATGTAAACGGGTGTGGAAGGGAGAAGGATGGCCTGAACATTGGAAGGAAGGTGAGATATTCCCAATATTGAAGAAAGGAGAAGGACGAGAGGTAAAGGATTACAGAGGGATAACGATCATGTCTTCAATGTATAAGATATACACAGCGGTTCTAGCAGAAAGGATAAGGAAGGAAGTAGAAATGAAGAATCTGATCCCAGACAACCAAGCAGGATTTAGAAAAGGAATGGGGACGATAGATCAAATATTTGCACTAAACTACCTGATAAACAGACAACTGGGAAACGAGAAGGGGAAGATGACAGTGTTATTCGTAGACTTAAAGGCAGCGTTTGATTCAGTAGATAAGGAAGTTCTAATTAAGGCAATGAAAGAAAGAAGTGTGAGGCAAGGACTGATAGACAGGGTAGAGGAAGTGCTAAGAGAGACTAAAAGCAGTGTGAAAAGGGGAAAGGAAAGAGGAGATGCATTCTGGACGGCGAAGGGTCTAAGACAGGGATGCCCTTTAAGCCCGATACTATTTAACCTATTAGTTGCGGACATAGAAGATTTTATGAAAAAAGGAGGATGGGGGGTGTAAGACTGAAAGGAGAGAAAATTTACACACTAATGTATGCAGACGACATAGCAGTGCTAGCAGAAGAGGAACAGGACATGAGATCCATGATAGGTAGGCTAGAGGGGTATTTAGACATGAAAGGTCTAATACTAAGTATAGAGAAGACAAAAATAATGAGGTTTAGAAAGGGAGGAGGGAGGAAGAAGAAATATGACTGGAGATAGAAGGGAAAGAAGCTGGAGGAAGTTAAAGAATTTAAATACCTGGGGTATACATTAAAGGCGAACGGAGGACAAGACGCGCACATTAAAGAAAGAAGAAGGAAGGCAGCAAGAGTGATGAGGGAGGTATGGGGGATAGGAAAGAGAATGTGGAAAAAAGATTGGAAAAGAAGAGTTTGGTTATATGACACACTGATTTGGACGGTGATGGGATACGGGGCCGAAATATGGGGATGGAGGGAAAGGAGGGAGGTAGAAGGGATACACGAGAGATATCTCAGATGGGTTTTCGGATTAAACTGGAGAACACCAGGATATATGGTCAGAGACGAACTGGAGAGGGAGAAGATGAGAGGTAGAGCAAGCAAGAGGGCATGGAAGTTCGAAAAGAAATTAGAAGAGGGCAACGGAGGGGGTATAGCAAGGAAATGCCTGGAAGAAATGAAAGAGAGATGGAGGAGGGGAAAGATAATAGGCAAATGGGAGCAGGAGAGAAAAGACTACTTGAAGGGAATCGGGGTAGAAGACGGAGGGGAGACGGAGGTTGAAGAAGAAGAATTGAAAAATAGGGAGAAACTGAAGCAAAGACAGGAAGGGATGGAAAGGATTGCGAACTCGAGATACAATAGATGGTATAGGTTTATAAGGAAGGACGGGATCCCGGATTACCTAAAGAAGGGATGGGAGGAGACAAGATGGAGTAGAATCGCAAGATTCAGATTAGGCAACGAAATCAGGGAAGGATTATACTGGGGAGAGGAGAATGACAGAAAGTGTAGGTTGTGTGAGAGGGAGGAGGAGACATGGGAGCATGTCTGGGAAGTCTGTACAAGATGGGAAAATTGGGACGGAGAGAGATGGCGAGACGTGGTGGAGAGGGTACTGGGAGAAAAGGGAGAGGGGGAGGACTGGATGAGGGCGATAGAGGAGATGAGGCGGGGCGGGGAGAGGCAAAAGGAAAGGGAGGGTACGTGGCAGAGATAATAGACAATCTTCTAATTGCAGAAAAGGTCGGCGTGAGGGAGTTCACGTTGCGAAGGAAAGGAAAGGAAAGGAAAGGAAAGGATGGAATTTAGAGCGAAGGTGACGGTGGAGAAGGAGACGCTGAAAAGGCTGATAAAGGAACAAACGAGTGATACGATAAGGGGGTTGAAGGAGGAACTAAAGGACCAGAGAGAGGAAATAGAGAGCCTGAGAAGAAAGGTACGCAGGTTGGAACAAGGTACTGGGAAGAGGAAGAGAGACGACAGCGAGGAAAGTACGAGCAGACTTGCGGATATGGCATGGTGGTCCGACGAAGAGGGGAGAGATGATGCCGAGAGGAGGAAGAAAAACCTCGTAAAAAGAGTAGAAAAGAGCAGATGGATAGGAAGAGGAACGAACCGGGAAAAGGTGAAACAATTGTTCTCGGAGGGCCTGAAAACAAGGATCGAGGCAAAAGAAGTAAGCGTAATAGGGATGAGAGGTGAATGGATTACGATGCTGGTGAGGCTGGGAAGCGAGGAGGAAAAATGGAGGGTTTTGGACGCAAGAAGGAGGGTAGGGAGTAAGCTAAAGGTAAAGATGGACGAGGACAAGACAATTGAGAGGAGGCTCAAGGAAGGAGAGGAGAAGAAAAAGAGGAAGGAAAGGAGGGAGGGGGACGGCGGGAGACCAAAAATGTCCGCGGAGGAAGAGATTGCAAACAGGCTGGAGGAGAGCCTGTTAATGGATTCTGAAGAAGAGAAACGCAAAACAAAGGCAGATTAGGAAGGAAGGAAGCCCAGCAGATCACGGGGGAGACGAGGGCAAAAGGCGGCCAATCCGGAAGATGTTTTTGATTTCCTTTTCGATCTTTGATTTTTGATTTTTGTTTTGACCTTTTGGATATACAGGACACATTATGGATGTACAGGGTTGGGCACGTCCCTATAAAACGCCGTTTTGTAAAAGGAAAGAGGATTCGATGAGGAGATTGTGAAGGTTTGGGTACGTTCCTCAAAAACGCCCTTTAAGGCCCCATCGGGGCAAATAAAGTACCAATTACAATACAATACAATACAATAAATTCTTTATTATATAAAAATTTCATATAATAATTTGTTTTTTTTATTTAAACTAAAATAATACAACATTAGTTATATTTAATTTATAAATTTAATAATTAATTTCAAAAAATAACAATAAAATATTAATTCCATAAATTTGTTCCTTAATAATATATTTTTCATTATTTATAATTTATTTATTATTATATTAATAATAATATATGTATATAATGTATATAAAATAAAATATAGTTAATTTTTATTTATTATTTTCAATTATTTAAACATTTATTAAATATGCAACATAAATATTAGATTAAATGAGATATTATTAAAATTAGATTTTATTTTATTAAATTAAATAGACTTCTAACTTTGTATCAAAAAATTAAAAATATTAACTTTAACATTTTTATTGCAAAATTAAAATTGGTTTTAATTTAAATTGTTAAATTAAAATTAATTTTAATTTGATTTGCTGAATTAATATTAACTTTGAATTTAATTGTTATTAAATTTGATTTTGTTTATTTTAAAGAAATTTACTTTGTTTTGCACAATTATATTAAAATTAATTTTGACTTATAATTAAATATAAACTTATTTTAAATTAAAATTAGCTTAAACGTTGATTATTGAATTAAATTTTTTTTAATTTTAATTATTTGAAAATTGATTTTAACTTTAACGATAATTAGATTAAAATTACTTTAACTTGTAATTATTAAATTAATATAAAGTACTTGAATTCTTAGATTAAAATTAATTTTTGTTTAAATTGTTGAATTAAAATTTTCTCTGACTTAAATTATTAAATTAAAATTTGTTTAAATTATTATTAAATTAAACTTGATTTTAATTATATAATTAAGATAGACTTTAATTTTGATAGTTAAAATAGAAGTAGTTTTGATTTTGAATGTTGTATTTAAATCAATTTGACATTGATTTTTATTTTTTATTAATAAATTAAAACTGATTTTGATTTTTTAATTGCAAAAATAAAATTAATTTTAATTTGAAGTATATAAAATTAAAATTGGCTCTAATTTGTTAAATTAAAATTAATTTTGACTTTGATTATTCAGTTGACTTTTACTCTAATTAAAAATAATTTACAATTAATTTGGCGATTGGATTGATTGGACAACTTGATTTGATTTCATTGATTCGATTGATTAGGCAATTTGATTCAATTTGATTGGTTAGACTTTGGCAATTAAATTAATTTTTATTTGCATTGTTGTGTTGAATTAAGATTGACTTAAATTTGAATTGTTTATTATTGATTTTGATTGACTTTTTATTATTGAATTGAAATTGATTTTGATTTAAACACTATTAAATTGAAATTAACTTTGACTAAAATTATTGGATTAAAATCGATTTTTCGATTTAGATGAATTAAAATTAGCTTCAATTTATTGTTAGATTGTTTAATTAAAATTGGCTTAAACTTGAATTATTGAATTTCAATTGATTTTAATTTTAATATTTGATTGTTGTATTAAAATGCTTTAATTTAAATTGTTAAATACTGACTTTAATTTGGATTAAAGTTGACTGATTTAAATTAAAATTGACTTTGATTTTAATTGGGATTGATTTTGACTTGGATTGAAATTAGCTTTGATTTTAATTGGGATTGATTTTGACTTGGATTGAAATTGGCTTTGACTTAGATTGAAATTGACTTGAATTGGCTTTGACTTGGATTGAAATTGGCTTTGAATTGGATTGAAATTGGCTTTGACTTGATTTGAAATTAACTTTGACTTGGATTAAAATTAGCTTTGACTTGGATTAAAATTTACTTTGACCTGATATTGAAATTGGCTTTAACTTGAATTAAAATTGGCTTTTATTTTGATTTGGATTGAAATTGAAATTGACTTGAATTGAAATTTGCTTTGACTTGGATTAAAATTGACTTTAATTTGTTAAATTATAATTAGCTCTGACTTCGATTATTTAGTTAATTCTTATTTTGATTTGAACTATTAAATTGATATAATTTTTAACTTGGATTATTGAATTGAAATCAATTTTGACTTGAATTATTGAATTGAAATTGAATTAAATTTGAATTGCTGAATATTGACTTTTATTTGAGTTGTTAAATTAAAATTGGTTTTGATTTAGATTGTTAGATTAAAGTTTGCTTTAATTCAAATTGTTGAATTGAAATTTATTCTTATTTGAATTGTTAAATTAAAATTGGTTTTAACTTGGATTGTTTAAAATAATAATTAATTATGCCTCAAAGAAAAATAATTCGAACATTTGAAGAAGAAGAGGAATTTCAACGTAATAAACAAGAAAGAAAAGCAAAATCTCAAGCTGAAAGACGAGAAGCAAAACAAATGACTAAAAAAGATTGTGCATTAAATACCAGTCAGATTTATCCAAATATAATGCAACCTTCTACAAGCAAAAATTGTATTAACATAAATGAAGTGCCATTACAAAATAAAGTAGTACAATCAGAAACATTATATCCCAATATAATTAATAAAAGTAAACAGATAAAGTGGTATGAAAGAAATCGAGTTTTAGAAAAAGGATACATAGATATTAATACGTCTCATATGTTCAATTACAAAATGTTTTAGAGCATTATATTGGAGAAATGAATGTTTATTGCGAACATTGTAAGGCAAAACATTTTAAATCTGAAAAAGTAGCTAATAAAGGAAATTCATTTAATGATTGTTGCAGTCATGGTTCTGTTAAGTTAGATCATTTACCACAACCTCCATGTGAACTTTATGAACTATTTATTGGAAATCATCCAAAATCAAATCATTTTTATAATCGTATTCGTGGTTATAATAACATATTTTCATTTACATCATTTAATGCAAACATAACAGATTTTAGTAGGCAAAGACGTGGACCTTATTGTTTTAAAATTCAAGGACAAATTTATTACCAAATTAATACCGCGTTATATCCCGCACTTAACGAAATTCCAAGCTATGGTTAACTGTTTATCGTGGATAATAATGAAGCAACAGAGTATCGATTACATCAAAATTCAAATCTTGATAAAGAAATTTTACGTTCAATAGATAACATAATGCGTACTAATAACATTTTTGCACAATCCTATCGAATGATACACGAAGAAATTCAAATACAACAGCAAACTGAAAATGACAATATACGTGAATTACAATTAGGATTTTTGTCAAAAAAGGCATTGGTCGTGGACGATACAATATACAAAGAGTAAATGAAGTTGCGGCTGTTTTTTCTACTACGGCAGATGGCGAAATTCCGGAAACTTACGTGACAATTTATAATAAAAGTAATAAAACATTGCAACAAGTCAGTACAATGGATCCAAATGTAGAACCATGGATTTATCCATTATATTATCCATATGGTAATCAAGGTTGGCATAGTAATTTACAACGCAGAGATAGTAATAAACGAATAAGTAGAGCTGCATATATATAATATCGAATAGCTATACGTGATAATTTTAATGTCTTTGTTTTGGGAAGACCATTATTTCAACAATAATGGCTTGTAAATAGCTATATTAAAATTGAAAGAGATCAAATTAATTATTGTAAACAAAATCAAAAGCAATTGCGAGCTGAAACTTACCAAGGATTAATTGATTATTTGGCAGTCTATTGTTCGAAAATATGGAAAACCAGATATTTTTCTTACAATGACTTGTAATCCAAATTGGCGCGAAATTAGAGAAAATTTACTTCCACATCAACAACCTGCAGATAGGCCAGATATATGTGCCCGTGTATTTAATATAAAGAAAGATTATTTAATCGATATTATCGTTAGACAAAAATTTTTTGGTGAAGTTTTGGCATATGTTTATGTAATAGAATTTCAAAAACGTGGTTTACCGCATATACATTTGTTAATTACATTAAAACAGAACTGCAAGATATCAAATTCTGAAATAGTTGACAGATTTATCTCCGCAGAAATTCCTGATCCTAATGAAAATGAAACTTTACATAACGTTGTCATGAAACATATGATTCATGGACCATGTGGAGATTGGTGTTTAATAAATGGTAAATGTTCAAAACATTTTCCAAAATTATTTCAACCTGAGACAACTATGGATGAAGATGGTTATCCAGAATATCGTCGAAGAAATATTAGATTGCAGTACGAAAGACCTGGACGATACGTTGTTGATAATCGATACGTTGTTCCGTTTAATCCAATGCTTTTGCTTTTATTTAATAGCCATATTAATGTTGAAGTAGTTTCGAGTATACGATCTGTAAAATATTTGTATAAATATATTTATAAAGGTCACGATGCTGCGTCTGTAATCATTGGAGAAAATACAGATAAAACAATAAATTATGATGAAATTAAAAATTTTATCGAAGCTCGTTATGTCGGGCCTGTTGAAGCATGTTGGCGCATTTTAAGCAAACCTTTACAAGAAAAAAGTCACGCTATATTTCGTTTACCGGTTCATTTACCAAACGAACATAGTGTAATAATCGATGATAATATTAATAATAATGCCATAAGGTCTGCCATAGAACGAGTAACAATGTTGGTAGATTATTTTGAGTTAAATGCTCGAGATGTGGAAGCAAAACAATACTTATATAGTGATATTCCATCTCATTATGTATTTAAAAATGTTACAATTAACGATAGAACTATAAATCGCTGGGAGAAACATCAAAGATATTTTAATTGTATCGGTCGTATGTATTCCGTCAGTCCGTCTCAGATAGAATTGTTTTATTTACGTATACTTTTACTACATATTAAAGGAGCTACAAATTTTCAACAATTAAAAACAGTTAATAATGAAGTACGTCCAACTTTCACTGCTGCATGTTTGGCATTAGGACTCATAGAAGATGATGAAGAATGGTATCGTGCAATGAACGAAGCAAAAGTTTGGATGATGCCAAAACGACTTCGTAATTTATTCGTACGAATTTTAATTCATTGTCAACCAGTTCATCCGAAAAATTTATGGGATGAGTTTAAAAAAGATATGTCGGAAGATTACATAAAAAGTAGTTACTACGTTTACGCGGCGAGGCTATGCGTTTACGCGATGTAGTAACTTACGATAATTCACCTAAATTATCATAACTTACGATAATTCACTCCGCGTAAACAGGGGTGTCTAGCCGTGACTTAAAGTACGATAATAGCAGTAACTTACTCAAATTAGCTAATACTTTCCTTGCTAATATCTCGCGTAAACGGCAAATTTGATTGAGTGCAAGACAGTGCAAGAGTGCAAGAGAGTGCCGTACAACAAACCCCGCGCGATATTTCAAAGTTATTTTTTATCAGTGTCACCTGGAAGTATCATTAATACGAGTGTCGATAAAAAGCAGATGACAATTGCAGGTTAGTTACATTATATGAACAATAATATGATATGATTTATAAAAATAATAAGTAGCAATGTACCCCACAACCGTAACTGTCATTATATTACGCATGTTATGTACTATGCATTGAGGTTAGAGTGCTGGTTACCACATTAAATATTTTTATAACTTGACATTTATTGCGGCTGAAAAGCATATTTTTACATTAATTATAATGTAGAATTTGAACTGATAACCTCTATTGGTTAGCCTCATGGGACTAACCAATCAGAATGATTCCGAGATTCCGTTTTCCGAGATTACATCCTGCATGGGGAGGCACCCTAAATCGTATTACGGACCGGAGAGGAACCTAATACTTCGCGAATGCGTAAACGGCTCTCAAAAAGTATCGCAGAATACTACGCACGCGTAAACGGCTCTCAAAAAGTATCGCAGAATACTACGCACGCGTAAACGGTAGAAAATTATGTAAGTTACTACATCGCGTAAACGCATAGCCTCGCCGCGTAAACGTACAGACGCTGTGAGACGCTGTTTACAAACGACAGCGTCTGTACGTTTACGCGGCGAGGCTATGCGTTTACGCGATGTAGTAACTTACATAATTTTCTACCGTTTACGCGTGCGTAGTATTCTGCGATACTTTTTGAGAGCCGTTTACGCGTGCGTAGTATACTGCGATACTTTTTGAGAGCCGTTTACGCATTCGCGAAGTATATAGGTTCCTCTCCGGTCCGTAGGGTCCGTAATACGATTTAGAGGTTATCAGTTCAAATTCTACATTATAATTAATGTAAATATGCTTTTCAGCCGCAATAAATGTCAAGTTATAAAAATATTTAATGTGGTAACCAGCACTCTAACCTCAATGCATAGTACATAACATGCGTAATATAATGACAGTTACGGTTGTGGGGTACATTGCTACTTATTATTTTTATAAATCATATCATATTATTGTTCATATAATGTAACTAACCTGCAATTGTCATCTGCTTTTTATCGACACTCGTATTAATGATACTTTCAGGTGACACTGATAAAAAGTAACTTTGAAATATCGCGCGGGGTTTGTTGTACGGCACTCTCTTGCACTCTTGCACTGTCTTGCACTCAATCAAATTTGCCGTTTACGCGAGGTATTAGCAAGGAAAGTATTAGCTAATTTGAGTAAGTTACTGCTATTATCGTACTTTAAGTCACGGCTAGACACCCCTGTTTACGCGGAGTGAATTATCGTAAGTTATGATAATTTAGGTGAATTATCGTAAGTTACTACATCGCGTAAACGCATAGCCTCGCCGCGTAAACGTAGTGTTTCTTACAATAAGAATAAAGAAAACTTATAATTATGTTGTTAATTTACTTCAAACGGAAGGATCAGATATTGCTAATTTTCCAGAAATAGAACAAGTAACAGATGGACAAGAAATAGACAATGAAGAACAGATTCAAGAAGATATATTAGTAGGTATACAACAATATAAACAGTTAAACATGGAACAAAAAGAAATTGTTGATACTATCTTAATAGCTGCAACTACTAATAATAATACTTCTGATACTTGCTTTTATATCGATGGTCCAGGTGGTTCTGGTAAAACTTTCATTTATACAACTTTGTATTATTTACTTAAAAACAAAGGAAAAATAGTTAATACTATGGCATTTACCGGTATTGCTGCAACTTTACTTCCAAACGGCAGAACGGTACATAAAGTTTTTGGATTGCCTGTACCTCTTTTCAATGATTCCACATCAAACATTAAAGTTCAGTCTAAAGAAGCTGACAAGCTAAAACTTGTAGATGTTTTCATTTTGGACGAAGCTCCTATGGCACCACGTTACGTATTGGAAATAATGGATCGAACACTGCGCGATATAATGCAAAATGATTTATATTTTGGTGGTAAAATTATTCTTCTTGGTGGTAATTTTAGACAATTATTACCTGTAAGAGAAAGAGCTACACGTTGCGAAATTATAAATTTATCAATAAAATTCAGTAACTTATGGAAACAATTTAAAATATTTTCATTGACACAAAACATGAGAACTTTACCACAGGAAAAAAAATTTGCAGAATTTTTACTTAATTTAGGAAATGGTTTTTTAAATGATCTTTCAGATAATATTTACATTCCAGAAAGATGTATGGCATATACTAATTCAGATATGATAAGGGACACTTACGGAGACATTATAATGCATAAACGATATAAAACTATAACTAATCACGTTATATTATCTGCAAGAAATGTCGATGTTGATGAGATAAATGAAAAAGTAATAAGTTTATTAGACGAAACGACAGAGAGAGTTTATACAAGTGTGGATACTCTTGAAACGACTGGAAATAATCAAGAGACACGGTAGTGTCTCGCGCCAAGTACACGCGGAGCGAGACCGCACCGTGACTCTTTTACGCGACGCGACGGGTTGCGAGTACCCGAGATGTTGAGATCTCGATAACGAGTGAACGGATCAAGTTCTAAGTAGGCTTAATCGATAGTTGGGGTCAAAATAAGGGGGGTATCTCCTGTATAATTTTCCGCTACGTGCCCTACGAGCGGAGATATTGCGACGCAAAGTCCAAATGTGAAAATTTTTTATTAAGATACTCCTCCTCCTCCTCCTCCTCCTAACGCCGATCTGTGTGATCACGTGATCAGAGAAAATGTCCCTTTCACTTTTTCGACACTGGCGGCGCAGGTATCGCCAGTTTCGATATCGCGCGCGTATTTCGAACGATCTAGTAGGTAAATTATTAAAGGTCGATAGACTTATCGGTCAGAAGGAAGATTTCTATTTAGCTAAATTAAGTATTTATATAATATATATTGATTCTTATGAATCAAGCTTGAATTCGATGTTTAGGTATCCCAGGTTGCCGATGACGGGATCCAGATCGTGCGCTTCATAGTTTTCGGTGTCCAGGTGTAATCGTACGTTGAATGCGGTGTCTAGGTGTCCCAGGTTGCCGATGACGATGTCTAGATAGTGAGCTCCGTAGTTTTCGGTGTCCAGGTGTAATAATACGTTGAATGCGATGTCTAGGTGTCCCAGGTTGCCGATGACGATGTCTAGATAGTGAGCTCCGTGGTTTTCGGTGTCTACGTGTATTAATACCTTGAATTTGATTTCTTGGTGTCCCAGGTTGCCGATGACGATGTCTAGATAGTGAGCTCCGTAGTTTTCGGTGTCCAGGTGTAATAATACGTTGAATTCGATGTTTACGTGTTCCAGGTTGCCGATGACGAGGTCCACATAGTGCGCTCCGTAGTTTTCGGTGTCTACGTGTATTAATACTTTGAATTCGATGTCCACGTGTCCCAGGTTGCCGATGACGGGATCCAGATAGTGCGCTTCATAGTTTTCGGTGTCCAGGTGTAATCGTACGTTGAATTCGAAGTCTAGGTGTCCCAGGTTGCCGATGACAAGGTCCACATAGTGCGCTCCGTAGTTTTTGGTGTCTACGTGTATTAATACCTTGAATTCGATGTCCACGTGTCCCAGGTTGCCGATGACGGGATCCAGATAATGCGCTTCATAGTTTTCGGTGTCCAGGTGTAATCGTACGTTGAATGCGATGTCTAGGAGTCCCAGGTTGCCGATGACGATGTCTAGATAGTGAGCTCCGTAGTTTTCGGTGTCCAGGTGTAATAATACGTTGAATGCGATGTCTAGGAGTCCCAGGTTGCCGATGACGATGTCTAGATAGTGAGCTCCGTAGTTTTCGGTGTCTACGTGTATTAATACCTTGAATGCGATGTCTAGGTGTCCCAGGTTGCCGATGACGATGTCTAGATAGTGAGCTCCGTAGTTTTCAATGTCCAGGAGTAATAATACGTTGAATGCGATGTCTAGGTGTCCCAGGTTGCCGATGACAATGTCTAGATAGTGAGCTCCGTAGTTTTCGGTGTCTACGTGTATTAATACCTTGAATTCGATTTCTAGGTGTCCCAAATTGCCGATGACGAGGTTCACATAGTGCGCTTCGTAGTTTTCGGTGTCCAGGTGTAATAATATGTTGAATTTGATGTCTACGTGTTCCAGGTTGCCGATGACGAGGTCCACATAGTGCGCTCCGTAGTTTTCGGTGTCTACGTGTATTAATACCTTGAATTCGATGTCCACGTGTCCCAGGTTGCCGATGACGGGATCCAGATAGTGCGCTTCATAGTTTTCGGTGTCCAGGTGTAATCGTACGTTGAATTCGATGTCTAGGTGTCCCAGGTTGCCGATGACAAGGTCCACATAGTGCGCTCCGTAGTTTTTGGTGTCTACGTGTATTAATACCTTGAATTCGATGTCCACGTGTCCCAGGTTGCCGATGACGGGATCCAGATAATGCGCTTCATAGTTTTCGGTGTCCAGGTGTAATCGTACGTTGAATGCGATGTCTAGGAGTCCCAGGTTGCCGATGACGATGTCTAGATAGTGAGCTCCGTAGTTTTCGGTGTCTACGTGTATTAATACCTTGAATTCGATTTCTAGGTGTCCCAAATTGCCGATGACGAGGTTCACATAGTGCGCTTCGTAGTTTTCGGTGTCCAGGTGTAATAATATGTTGAATTTGATGTCTACGTGTTCCAGGTTGCCGATGACGAGGTCCACATAGTGCGCTCCGTAGTTTTCGGTGTCTACGTGTATTAATACCTTGAATTCGATGTCCACGTGTCCCAGGTTGCCGATGACGTGATCCAGATAGTGCGCTTCATAGTTTTCGGTGTCCAGGTGTAATCGTACGTTGAATTCGATGTCTAGGTGTCCCAGGTTGCCGATGACAAGGTCCACATAGTGCGCTCCGTAATTTTTGGTGTCTACGTGTATTAATACCTTGAATTCGATGGCCACGTGTCCCAGGTTGCCGATGACGGGATCCAGATAATGCGCTTCATAGTTTTCGGTGTCCAGGTGTAATCGTACGTTGAATGCGATGTCTAGGAGTCCCAGGTTGCCGATGACGATGTCTAGATAGTGAGCTCCGTAGTTTTCGGTGTCCAGGTGTAATAATACGTTGAATGCAATGTCTAGGTGTCTCAGGTTGCCGATGACGATGTCTAGATAGTGAGTTCCGTAGTTTTCGGTGTCTACGTGTATTAATACCTTGAATTCGATGTCCACGTGTCCCAGGTTGCCGATGACGAAATCCACATAGTGCGCTCCGTAGTTTTCGGTGTCTACGTGTATTAATACCTTGAAATTGATGTCTAGGTGTCCCAGGTTGCTGATGACGAGGTCCAGATAACGCGCTCCGTAGTTTTTAGTGTCTAGGTGTAATAATATCTCGAATTCGATGTCTACGTGTTCCAGGTTGCCGATGACGAGGTCCACATAGTGCGCTTCGTAGTTTTTGGTGACTAGGTGTATTAATAACTTTAAATCCAAATGTAGGACACGTAGATATTGAATTTGAGGTATTAATACACGTAGACACCGAAAACTACGAAGCGCACTATGTGGATCTCGTCATCGGCAACGTGGGACACCTAGACATCGAATTCAACGTATTATTACACTTGGACCCCGAAAACTATGGAGCGCACTATTTGTAACCCGTTATCGGCAACCTGGGATACCTAGACATCGAATTCAAGCTTGATTCATAAGAATCGACTTAAAAATTCCCTAGCGGCAGAACTAAAATTATGTTATGACATAATAAAAATTCGTTGAAATAAAATTATGTCTAGACATAATAAAAACTGGACAAATGAAAATTATAGACATAATAAAAATTGGATGAATTAAAATTGTCTTGGCATAATAAAAATTGGATGAATAAAAATTATATCTGACATAAAAATAATTCCGCACTTTTATTATGTGTATACACATAATTTTAATTCATACAATTTTTATTATGTGTACACATAATTTGTTTTCGAATGAACGTAAAACGTATTTGTTACAATATCTATCCATTATTGAAAATCGATATGCGCGACAAAAGCTTTTGTATATCATTAACCTTTTTCAAAAACAGGTAAAAAAATGCGCCAAGTACACGCATAGTAGTATATATGTATTATGTTGTTACCTCGAAAAAAACAAAGTGGTAGTATTATACCTCGAAATAACACCCTGTACATGCTGTTTATAAAATGCGTAATACTACAAAAAAGGCGTGATATCTGTACAAAATTACCTTTTTTAAAAAAAAGGTAAAGAAAGGCGCCAAGTACACGCGTAGTAGTGTATATGTGTTGTTACCTCGAAAAAAAAACAGTGGTAATATTATACCTAAAAAAATCTAAGTAACAAGTGGTAGACGTAATCTTTGCATTTCAAAAAATCTCGAAAAAACCTATAAGCAGTAGTATATTTACCTAAAAAAAACCGAAGTAACAAGTGGTAGAAGTAATCTTTGTATCGAAATAACACCCTGTACATACTGTTTATAAAATGCGTAATACTACAAAAAAGGCATGATATCTGTACAAAATTACCTTTTTTAAAAAAAAAGGTAAAGAAAGGCGCCAAGTACACGCGTAGTAGTGTATGTGTTGTTACCTCGAAAAAAAACAGTGGTAATATTATACCTCAAAAAAATCTAAGTAACAAATGGTAGACGTAATTTTTGCATTTCAAAAAATCTCGAAAAAATTTATAAGCAGTAGTATATTTACCTCAAAAAACCGAAGTAACAAGTGGTAGACGTAATCTTTGTATCTCGATAAATCTTGAAAAAACCTAAGCAGTAGTATCTTTACCTCGAAAAAACCGAAGTAACAAGTGGTAGATGTAATCTTTGTTTCTCGAAAAATCTCGAAAAAACCCAAGCAGTAGTATTTTTATTTCCAAAAAATTATAACTCAAGTGATACACATCAAAAAAATTATGTTATTACAAAATACAAAAAAGAATTGATATCTCTTTTTAAATTACAGCGCCAATTACAGAGAGAATATACACTGAGAATCTTTGTATCTCGAAAAATCTCGAAAAAACCTAAGCAGTAGTATTTTTATTTTCAAATATGTATGTTGTTACCTCGAAAGAAAACAGTAGTAATATTATTACAATCACAAAAAAGAAATGATATCTCTTTTTAAATGACAGCGCCAATTACAGAGAGAACATACACTGAGAAAAAAATGTGTTAATCTCAAGAAATATTTAGTCCGATACGTTCAACTGAACATTTTAGTTAGTTAACTAAACATTAGTTAAATTAATTAATTAAAGAAACGAAATAAATTGTTGAAACAACTAATATTTAGTTAACTAACTAAAATGTTTAGTTGAACGTATCGAACTAAATATTTCTTGGAATTAACAATTTTTTTCTCAGTGTATTTTTCGAGATACAAAGATTAGGTTTTTTCGAGGTATAATATTACCACTGTTTTCTTTTCGAGGTTATAATATTACAAAGAATTATTTTAATCACAAAGAATTAAAGAGGTAACATTATAAAATAAAAATATTTAATTAAACCAAAATAAATAAATTTTTCTTGTAAAAAACTTGGCGCTGCTTTTTTAAGGTCAATCCAGAAAAACTTGCATAGGTGCATAAACATATACATAAAGAGATGGATAGGTAGGTCTATTTCCTTTTGCACATATATATGAACCAATCAATTTCTTACGCTTATGTTTATGCGCGATGCAAATTTGTCTGGATAAAGCGGGAAACACAGACTTTTGCATAACACATAATACGTAAGGTCCATACATATGTGGATAAGGAAATAGACCAATCAATTTTCTTATGCTTACGCATTATGCGTTGTGCAGAAGTGTGGGCTCCCCGCTTAAGAGCCTCCGCACAAGACTCTCGTATGATAGCGTATGATAACGTAACGTAGATCAACGCACAAGAAACGTATTCACGTATAACGCCGTAACCGATACGTTTCTTGTGCGTTGACCCACATTTCGTTACACTACATTGCTATAAAAAAGTCTTGTGCGGAGGCTCTAAACCTTAAAAAAGCAGCGCCAAGTTTTTTACAAGAAAAATTTATTTATTTTGGTTTAATTAAATATTTTTATTTTATAATGTTACCTCTTTAATTCTTTGTGATTAAAATAATTCTTTGTAATATTATAACCTCGAAAAGAAAACAGTGGTAATATTATACCTCGAAAAAACCTAATCTTTGTATCTCGAAAAATACACTGAGAAAAAAATTGTTAATTCCAAGAAATATTTAGTTCGATACGTTCAACTAAACATTTTAGTTAGTTAACTAAATATTAGTTGTTTCAACAATTTATTTCGTTTCTTTAATTAATTAATTTAACTAATGTTTAGTTAACTAACTAAAATGTTCAGTTGAACGTATCGGACTAAATATTTCTTGAGATTAACACATTTTTTTCTCAGTGTATGTTCTCTCTGTAATTGGCGCTGTCATTTAAAAAGAGATATCATTTCTTTTTTGTGATTGTAATAATATTACTACTGTTTTCTTTCGAGGTAACAACATACATATTTGAAAATAAAAATACTACTGCTTAGGTTTTTTCGAGATTTTTCGAGATACAAAGATTCTCAGTGTATATTCTCTCTGTAATTGGCGCTGTAATTTAAAAAGAGATATCAATTCTTTTTTGTATTTTGTAATAACATAATTTTTTTGATGTGTATCACTTGAGTTATAATTTTTTGGAAATAAAAATACTACTGCTTGGGTTTTTTCGAGATTTTTCGAGAAACAAAGATTACATCTACCACTTGTTACTTCGGTTTTTTCGATGAAGATATACATGAAATAATTCTAACAGAATATCTTAATTCTTTAAACCCAACATGTCTTCCACCACATGAATTACGCTTGAGAAAGTATACTGTTGTTATGCTTATTAGAAATCTAAATATCAGTGAAGGTTTGTGCAATGGCACTAGGTAGTTAGTTTTAGATTTGGCTAATAATTTATTACAATGTGAAATTTTGACGGGTAATAAAGTTGGAGAAATTGTTTTTCTTAATCGTATTACTTTATATTGCGATAATGTATATCCGTTTACTTTTAAAAGAAGACAGTTTCCAGTAAAACTGGCATTTGCTATGACTATAAATAAATCACAAGGACAAACTTTCGAAAAAGTTGCAGTGGATCTTCGTAAAGATGTTTTTAATCATGGACAATTGTACGTTGCATTATCTCGAGTACGTTCTTGGGATACATTAAAGGTTTATTTAGGGAATGATAATCCATCCAACAAAGTAAAAAATTACGTTTATAAAGAAATACTCGATTAATGATAAAAATCTGCATTAATTAAATAATTTGAAAAATGATTAATACGATGTATCTGACAAAATACTAACAAAAATTGGAAAATGGGGAATAAAAGAATGGAGAATAGAAAAATAGAAGATATAAAGCTTAGAGAATGGAGAAAATAAAGAATAGAAATATGGAAAATAAAGAAATAGAAAATCGGAAAAAATAAAATATAAAAAATGAAGAAAATAAAGGGTGAAGAAAATAAAGGATATAAGAATAAAGGTTGAAAGAAAATAACGCATGGCAGAATGGAAGATAAAGAGAATAAAAATTAAAGAATGGAGTATGGAGAAAATGGTAAATAAAAAATCAATAGAGAGTAAAAGATAAAGAAATTAAGGATGGAGAAGTAAAGGAGAAATAAAAGAGAGGATGAAGAAAATGGAAAATGAAGGAAAAGAGACATAAGTGGATGAAGAAAATGGAAAATGAAGAAAAAGAGACATCCTTTACTCAAGGATTAAGAAAATGGAAGCTGTCGTAATAGAGGACGGAAGAAACGAAAGATGAAAATAATAATAAATACAAAAAGCGGAGAACAAAAAAAATTAAGAATGGAGAAATGGAAGATAAAGGAAATTAGCATGGAAGAAATAGAAGATGGTGAAAATGGATAATAAATAAGCGAGAGTGAGAGATGGATAAGCGACGCGAGCATAATCATGATCTCCTATACATGTTTTTTTAAGATTAAATATTTTAAGATAAATTTAAGTTTGAAGTTAAGTTGAAAGATTGTTAAGTAATTGTAACTTTAAGAGGATTAATAAATTATGTATTTATATATATTATTTTTATTAAAAAGCAAGTAATAGTAATGAATATGAAAGCGCGCGCGTTAGCGCGCGCTGCGTGCTAATCCACTTTTAAAAAAGGCGTGTTAACTGAGTAAATTGCGTTTGTATCGAAATTATTGTTGTCTCTTTTCCGCGATGCCGATTGGTTCTCTTGCAGCGCTTACTTCATTTGCAGCTGTCATTGTATATTTTGACAGTTGTGTGTATCAAGGGTTAATAGTGTAATAGTAATAGCATAATGTTAAAGCTAAATGGCGCGCGCGAAGCGCGCGCGTCTGTAATGTCTAGTCCATAATAAAAAAAGTCATGGAGACGCGAGAAGTGCTTGTTTGGAGTCGAATATATCGCGTGATTGTTACCGTTTTACCGTGCATGTGATTGGTCGGTCGAAGCCCCGTGCGATCGCGAGATCGCGGCGCGAGTTTCGTGCGAGCTTCGTGCGTGTGTGTCATGATCAATTGTGATGTGACAGTTCGCGTCGTGTCGTTAGGAGGTTAATATTAATGAGATCTCTCACCATTAAATACGATGGTTTAATTCCGAATTTCGGTCGCGTCACGCAGGGATCGAAGTGACGACGGCGATTGAGATCGCGGCGAGTTTGGCGAGTTTCGCGCGTGTATCGCCTGATGTGACGTGTGTTCGCGTGGTGTGTTTTGCGAGGTTAGTAGGATTTTTTATTATATATAATCCACTATTATATGTATAAAATATGTGGATAATTATATTTTACATTAATATTTTTTAACGCAATGACGTGTGCTCGCGTGGTGTCTCGCGAGGTTAGTTATATTTATTGCTTGCTCGTACAAATCTAATCTAAGGTATACGTTACAGTAACTATAGATTTTTGATACAGATTTATCTTTGTAATCATATATTTTATATATAAGCAGATGTAAGTAATAATTACTGTTTTCGCATTATGTAAAATTTGCCTTATTTTAGATATACCGATGAATTTAATGTTCGAGAAGATCTGATGGGATTAGCTATATTGGTGCTCATGATGCAAATATTCAACAAGTGTGAAAAGTTGATGACATTACAAATATAGTTAGAAGAAAATTCATGCACATTTAAGATATATAGAGAGGTAATTATAAAAATTATTATCGCTTGTACTATTTCAAAGAGTGTTTTATAAAAGTTGTATATACATATTCGTATATATGTTGCATTATATTGAGCTGGTATACAGAGCTTATCAGATTTTTTTCTCAATCACAGACGCATGAAGCTGTTAAGAAAGACCGATCTATGCTGGAATACAGCAGTAACCTAAAAATAGATAGTGACAGTGTGACAGTGGTGACCATCGCCGCGTGATAGATGATAGTGATAGTGAAATATATATTGACAGCAGAAGGAAGGTATATCCAAAATCGCACACGTACGTATATATGCTATCTTGTAAAAGTTGTAAAAGTTAAGAGAACGAGAAAGTTATCTGTATTTATATGCACGTGTGACAGGCACTATCGGGCACTATCGCGTAATAAAGATTTCTCCGAAGAATGTTATTGTACTTTACTTTCGTTAACTTGGATGCTTCAAATGTACAATCTCGCGTCTTCAAAATATAATAATTCTCAGACACTGTTGAGGAATAATTGTCTAGCACAAAAGGTCCTCTTATAAATGTCCTCTTTTTCTCTCGTTTTCTCACGCAGGAACATTTCAACTATATGGTATACAATTTTGCCGCTATATATTGACCGCAGGGAGCTGATACCGAAGAGATCTTTAAGAAGGAAGGTGTATCCAAAATTGCACATGTATGTACGTATATGCTGTCTTGTAAATTGTAAAAGTAGAAAAGAACGAGAAAACGTTCTGTAGCACAATTTATATTGTAGTTATGCTAAAATATTTGTGAATTGAGTTCCTATTATCCATTATTATGATATAATTTTTATCAACAATATTAGAGGAGTAACGAAAATTAATTTTATTAAGTATTCAAAACAATTGAGAGTTTTTAGCAGTAAGTATTTCCATTTTCTCATAATATGCTTAAAAAATATTGCAGGGGACTTGTGAGTTATGCGAAGCAATTGATACTATTAAGGTTCATTGGTCATATATGAAGTTTGCACACGTCAAGCTTGACAATGTCATCCTAAAGATCACAATGCATTCTGAAAACGATACCGTGCAGGTTCGTTGGCGTATACGTGGTGTCACAGGCTAGAAGGTATTTTCTATGTTTTGGAAATAAAATTTGGAAAATACAACATGCCATAATAAGTGCTAACCAGGAAATGTAAGTGTAATCAGTGCTATAAACATTCCTTTTAATAGTAATATAAAATTGTTCTTATAAACATTAATTATAATTAATTCAATTTGTATATTATTGGAAAAAAGCTTGATTTTTATTCTACTTTCAGAAAAAGATAAAATAATTTAGATTTCCTAAAATTAATTTTGCTTATGCTATCGGAGAGGAAACACTTATTATAAAATTGATTATAATACCAAGACAATTATATGTATATAACGATTTCAGATGGTACGACGACTTTTTTATTTTTTAAGTTAATGCTGAATGGAAAAGTCTATAAGCATATTGCGGACAAGATGATGCCTAATCAGGGTACAGCCTGGCACGAAAAAGAAAGATATGCGCATGGCAGGGAAATTAACGCTATTCACAGGCTTTGTATGCACATTTAGTAACAACGAGGATTCTTTGAATTGAGTTCTGTCTTAAAATGGCATCAATTGATG
>JASTWP010003076.1:0-30757 GCA_030770255.1 Temnothorax ravouxi
GTATCAACAGTATACAGTTTTATGTTGTGTAACAATCTGAATACGGCAAAATATGAATATGGCAAAAGTTCAATCAAGTCAAAAGAAGAGACTACCAAATTTCTCAAATTTGGAGAAAATAAAATTAATAGAAATAATAGAGCGAAAAAGAAGCATTATAGAAAATAAAAAGACTGACAATGTTAGCCTAAAAGACAAAGAGAATTGTTGGATAAACATTGCAAAGGAGTTCAACAGCAATTCCACCTCAGGACATCGGGATGTCGGATGTCTGAAGAACTGTTGGGATAACCTAAAGAAAAAAACGCGGAAACATTTTGCTGATATTCGTAGTGAACTTTTCAAAACAGGTATGAAGTATATCAGCTGTGTTTCAATATTTACTGCTAGTACTAAAAATCTACAGTTTACATCGTGTACACTATAAATTTTCAGTACTGGCAGTGAATATTGGAATGCATGCAGCCCATATAATATTTTATTAAAATATGAATTCAATTTATTAAGTGTATATTTTAAAAATAATAATGTAGATTATATACAGGTAAGTTATATCTACAAGTATACTTTATCAATAATTTGTATACAGGTGGTGGAAAGATGAATATCATCGATGATCCTATTGCTGAGAGGGTCAAAGGTATTATTCAGCCATCAGTTGAAGGTTTACATAATAAATTTGACAGCGATTACATGCCAGGTATGCTATAAAATAATTTTATATATTCCTTAGAACATTTATACAATTAGTAAACTTTAAAATTTGCAATTAAAATAAAAGAATATAAAGATTTAGAAATTGGTGTATATATATGCATGAACATTACAGGGTACGTGTTATTTTCTTAAATATGATATAAAAATTTGATAATATATATGATTCAATTTTTTGTTTACTTAACAAAGAACTTTTTTAAAGACATAACATATAAGAAACAAAGAATGTCATTGATTTCTATGTTAAGATTAATAAATATACTTATGACAGCATAATATGTATTACAGGCACAGATGAGCCACAGAGCAACGAACAGTTGGACGATAAAGACGTTTATCAAGTGGTTGACGATAAAGACGTTTATCAAGTGGTTGAGGTATATATATCGAAAATACTTATTTATGCCATATATCTGATATTTAAAATATTATTAGAGAAACTATTGTCTTAAAATATTTGTTACAGATACTTGAAGAAGAAGGTTTAAATGCTGCAAATTGGGCTGAATGGACACCAGCCAAGCTAAATTCTGAAAAGAGCAAAGAATTGCAGTTCTCAAACAACAATAAAAATGAAGATTTATTGACCCTGAAAAATATACAAACAGACCTTCCGCAATCCTCCAAGGAAAACACCAATCAGTCAACAAGTAGCGCATCACTACCAAATTTAAAGCGTAAGAAATCCAAACAACTTCAAGTAAACGCTTCCAAACGAAATGAACGGTATTATAACCTTGCACAAATCCAAATTGGAATTAGTAGAAACCATGAAAGAAAATCTTTGTGAAAAAACGGCAATCGAAATAGCAATTTGCAAAATGCAATTAGAAAAAGAAAGACTTCAAGTAGAAGTTCTTAAGAAACAATTAGATTCTTTTGAAAAGAAACAGTTAAATTCTATGGAAAAGAAATAATATTGTTCTTTTACTTTTATATTATTTTATAATATTCTTTTACAATTTCATTATTTTCTATTTAAATTATATAAAATACGTTTTTCTTTAAAAAATTAATGCATTTATTGAAACCGTTGTATTTTAGTTTATACTACTTGTAAGAGTACTTAATACTAAATATGAAAGAAACAGTATTTCACATTATATTAATAGAATACATTTTTAATATAGGTAACACAAGACTCTTTAACTCAAAAGAGTTCCTATTTAGATTATATATTAGTTTCTATTTAGATTACATATTAAACACTATGTCAAAAGAGCTAGTTCTATATGTATGTATACATTGAAGTTGTCTTGTGTTATCTATATTGTTATCTACTTTTAAATTGTTACTTTAAAGTACCAAAGAAACAAGTGCAAAATGTATAGAAATACAAGTTTATTTTATTATCGTACATGATATTATTTTATTATCGTATATTGGGAATTGTAACAATATTGATAAGGTACCAAATATAAAAATTATTCAAATAAAAATTATAATTTTTTATTGCCAGTTGCTCCACTTTGTATTTATCCCTTTTTAGGATTTCTTCACTTATGCCAACTTGCGATGTGTATTTTTTGTGACTATATATACTTTGGGCAATTTTGTAGTATCAATAAAAAAACCATGTAAAATATCAATATTTTATTTCAAGATACAATAGCAGGACTGCAAATACTATTCCTCTATACTATAGTCACTTTTTTCATCATGGAGTAGTCCAAAATGTAGCATATTTACCACCTGATTATTCTACAATAAGCTGCAAAATAATGTAATATGTTTTAATAATACTGTTTATTAGTATGTACGGAGTAAATTGATAATAAAATTATAATTTTCAGAAACAATGAAAACTAGTAACTTATCATTTGTGCAGCATTATAAAAATAATATCGGGAATTTGATAACAATGTATTCTGTCGCATTTAACTATGAAATATTAAGCAGTTATATCGTTGTTGAAGTATACTATTTATAAATTAATAAATAATTTACCATAAAATTATTTTCTTACTTTTGGAAATAATCGTTGATTATTGCATGCTGCATGCCATTGTTACCGGGTCGATCATGTCTATAAGCTATATTTCCTTCTTGTAAAAGATTTTCCCATGGAGCAGGCAATACTAATTCAGGATCGTTTGCTGGTACTGGATCTCCAGCACGTCGAGCAATATTATGCAACACAGCAGTTGCAATAATAACAGGTAGCACTTTATCCACTTTTTGAAATCGGGACCCAAGTGCTAAAATAGGGAATCTTCTTTTCCATATTCCGAATACACGCTCGATGGTATTGCGTGTTCGTATATGTGATTCATTATATAGGTGCTCCGCACGAGTTCGTGGATTATGTAAAGGAGTCATAAAATACGAGCGAACGGCATAACCACCGTCACCTAATAGCAACGAATTTTGAAATGTTCCAGCTTCAAATAAAGCACGTATTCTTGAATTGTTGAAAATTGTAGCATCGTGCACCGATCCTTGCCAACGAGCCACAAGATCGGTTATCTCTAAATTTGCATTGCAGACTGCTTGAACATTTACAGAAAAGTAACCCTTTCTATTCCTAAAATATTCAGCATTGTTTCCACCTGAAATAAATAACTTTCAGTTGATCTTTGTAGTTATCAATACATGAAAAAAAATAAAGTTGCTTCAATTAAACGCGACGTCACGAGCTGCCACAAACATAAACAATTAATTCAATTGGATATTATTTGAACGAAAACATCAGATAGTTGTTTTAATAATCCAAATATTTGGTTCAAGCAATATCCAATTGAATTAACCGTTCATGATTGTAGCAGCTCGTGACGTAGACGTTTAATCGAAGCAACTGCATTTTTTTCTGTGTAGAAATTTTTGTAAAACAAAAATCAAGATAAAATATAAATCTAATTAATCTATTCATTACAAACCAAAAATAATTAATAAGAAATAACATTTCGAGAGATGTAAAACATTTTGTATATAATTGTTTTTAGATTTATTGTAGGATATCATACATAACAAAATTATCAAATTTAATCTGTAAAAAATTTATTTTTTAATATATAATTTAAAGAATAATTTGTGCATATGTGTGCGTGTTACGCCTATACAAAAATATGCGCTAATAGTTTTATTGTTAACATATTTCTTTCAAAAGTTGAATATTACTCACCAAATGACTGTACTTTTATGTGAGTGCAATCTATGCAACCTATTACTCTTGGGAATCGTGCAATATCAAAAAACTTAATCTGTTCTCTCTTTATTTCCTCGGCAAGCATAGGAAACTTTATATATCTTGGTCGAAGACGAGCAATAGCAGCAGTCACCCGATGAATGATTCTATGAGAACTTGTTTTGCTCACTCCAGAATAATCTCCTGCTGATAATAAATGACTCCCAGTTGCATAAAACCTTAATGTCAGAAAAAGCTGCTTCATTGGAGATATAACATTGTTTCTGGCAAAAAAATTTTTATTATTTGTATTAATCGTGTTATCTCTTGCTTATTTTATATCCAGTAAACATCAAGCAATAGTAACATTGCAATGTTTTCACTGCACAATTTAAATACAATAATAATACATGTGTTATATTTTTGTTGACGTTTACTGGATAGTGATCTGAATGTGTGTTAAACATTTATACAGAATATTGTGCACTTGAACATTTCAGCAGAATTGTAAATTTGTTAATAATAATGATCAATTATTTTACATTATTGATTTGATTAAATTTGTTTTATAATAACTGATTTTTATGTTATTGCTACTCTGTTCTATTATAAAATGTAATCTGTCAAAGTAATAATCCAATATTTTAAATCAACTTTGTACTTACTGTTCAGTTTTATAAGAAATTTCCTGCTCAATTTCTGCTAGTACTGCAGTAACAGATTCCTTACTCAAACGAAATCGCGCATGAAAATCAATGTCGTCGTATTCTTCAAAGTATAATGGTCTTCTTCTTATAACTTTTGGACGTCGATACATTAAATTTTCAAACTCATCTTTATCTTCAGATGAAGATAATATATATGTTAGTTCCATATTTCTTTAACAAATTAAGTTCTCACTTTTTGTTTATATTAATTATTTTTAAGCAATAAATGGAAATACTGTAACAATTCACCATAACCTGTACGCAACAAACTTTGACGTTAAGATCGGCGCTGCACTAGTAAACCTCGTTTATATTTACTAAACGCCCAAAATTCGGCGTTCAACTTTAACCGTAGGAAATCGACGTTAACCGAAGTTTATCGTAGTTGTGGAATGCAACATTTCCTTTAAACTAGGTTTAACGATTAAACGCAGTTCAAAGTTAAGTTGTGGAACCGGGCCTTAATGATTAAATGTACAGGAAAGAATTACTATTACATTGCGTGGAAAGTTGTACTCATAAAAAATAAAATAATTATTAAGTTTCATGTGGAAAGTATCGGTTGGTAAGGGAAAGGTATCGTTTTACACCAAAAGTTGTTAAATTTAATGATTGTATATAAAAGTTGTAAGGTAACGTTGAAGATTTATATGTTTATAACTTTTTAATAAACAATGATCAGCGGCTAAAACCACTTGACGATTGATCAGACTTATGACTATAACAATATATGTCAAAGTTATCTGAAATATATCTGTTAAAATAAATAATTACACAGACCAACAAAAAAAGAAAAGTTGTCTGCGCCATGGACTAGACCATGGTATTCTCATGTATTTTCGCCTGCTAAAACCGAATATGATCTCAGTTTTGCTCCTACACATCAGGATTTTGCCCACAAAACACCTTGTTTTTGGCTGTAGAAAAAAATCCTGACTTGTAGGGGCAAAACTGAGGTCATATTCAGTTTCAGCAGGCGAAATTACATGGGAATGCAATGGTAGTCCATGGCTCAGACAACTTTTCTTTTTTTAATTATCATATTGTTTTTACTTCAACATGAAACATTTTGTTTTTACATTTAGGGCCGGTTGTTCCAACCTGTTGGTAATCTAACTAATAGTTAAATCATATGTCTATCTTTGTCTAATGTAAAGGATAAACAAAGCCATATATATGATTTAACTATTAGTTTAAAAGGTTGGAACAACCGGCCCTTACATTATTAATCCAGTCACTTTAGACTTTATCTTCGAAAAAAGTCCCAGCTAGCTGAAATTTTGGTATGTATTTTTATTTAGTAATTATAAATAATATATCAAAAATCTCTATTAATCCATTGTAGGCAAAAAATTTTACAGCGAATAATAGGTGTAAAAAATGAGTTTTTAGTAAATATCTCCTTATCTGTTGGTCCTATGACTAAAATAGCTATTATCAAATGTATAGATTAGCAAATTTTCTACAAAAAAGGTCGTGTACTTTTTTTTGCAAAAGCAACTGTTTTTACATATTATATGACTTATCAAGTTAAAGCCTATATGCTTTATGAATAATAATGCTGTCCAACACCATTTTGCAACATAAGTGTAAATAGTCATTTCCGAAGTATACTAACTAAAAATACATACCAAAATTCAGCTAGCTGGAACTTTTTAAAATAATTTTTGTATTTTTGTGTGACTGGACTATATAAACAAAAATCTTTCCTAAATTACTATTTATATTAAACAGTCAATTAATTATTATAAATATTTTTATTAATACCTTTATATAAATTGTTATGTATTATATTATTCTGTATTTTTTGGTTGTCATGTTTAATTTTTGTACAAAATTGTTTTCTTTATCATTATCATCCATGTATGTATTCAAATCTCATATTTTACCTTTTTATATTTTAAACCAGCTTTGTCATAAGTGTATAAAATAAATAATAATTTGTATTAATTTTATTACAATCTATGCTTATGCTATAATTTTATTGTATTTATTACAGCTTTTCATGTTTTATTCTAATATATGTATATTGTGAACAATTTAAAATTTTGTCATAACCATCAGTGTTGTAAGAGATACATTTTTTTCAATATCTAGATGCATTTAATTTATATCTATATCTACATATAGTTAATTTTTTTTAAGTATCTGTAGTTGCATCTAGATATTGAAAAAAATATATTTCTTACAACACTGATGGTTATGACAAAATTTTGAATTGCTCACAATATACATATATTAGAATAAAATATGAAAAGCTGTAACAAATACAATAAAATTAAATTACAGCATAAGCATATATTGTAATAAAAATTATACAAATTATTTTTTATTTTATACACTTATGACAAAGCTGGTTTAAAATATAAAATGGTAAAATATGAGATTTGAATACATACATACATACTAAATATCTTACACCACTGCCTGCATACATACATGTGTGTATATATTGTCATATATAGTGTGTATATAAAAAATTGAAGGTGACCTTTACGTGACTTTCAAGCAACTATTTAAGGTGAAACTAATGACACCATCTTATGTCCCCTTGAAACCATACAACTTTTGTCTGAAACATTTTGTATATGAAGCTTAGTTTTTGAGATATTTTGCTGTCCAAGTTAAAATGGGACACCCTGTATATATACACACATGTATGTATGTAGGCAGTGGTGTAAGATATTTAGTTACATGTATTTAGTTACGTTATTTACATACTTTTTGTGTATCTATAACTATCATTAGTTATATTTTCTTACCCATTAACTGTAACTATAAGGGCTCAGACACCATGCAAGGAATGAGGAACAATTAAGGAATAGATATTAATAGTTGCATCCTTTTTCAATGCACGTCTATTGAAAAAGGATGCGACTATGAATTATATTCCTTGTTCCTTATTCCTCGCATTGTATCTGAGTCCTAACTAGTTACTTTGTTTTCTTTATCTTATCTCAAAATTATGTTTTAGATACAAGATATAATTTCAGCTTCTTAATTAAAGATTAGCTATGACCATAGACTTATATAGATAGGCTGAATAAGATATATAATTTATATATACTAAAATATTACATAACACTAAAATAACTTTATACAATTAATAATTAATAAGTAATTAATAACCAATAATAAAATAATAATCAATATATCTATTTTCTTTTCTCATTTAATTATCTCTATACATATGTAGTATAGATATAATATTATATTTTGTATATTATTATACATTTTTATTGAACATTGTATTTGAAAAGAATCTGAAACGTATCTAGATACATTTTAAAATTATTGTAATTGTATCTAATTACTTATTTAAAATTTACATCTGTATCTATATGTAGTTAATTTTTCTTTAAGTATCTTGTAACGATGCGCCCCGAAAACGCATCATTCCCGGCGAGCATCAGCCGGATGCCGCCCGGCCGACCATCCGCCGGGCGAGACAAGGCACGGTGTGCCCTTTTTTAAATAACGAATCCCGCGTACAAGTCCGCGAACGGACTTACCGCGGCAACCGACTCGGAGCGCCGAGCGGTGCCGAAAACGGCCGAGCGCCGCCGAACGCAATCGCGGCGTCGGGACGCCGTAACTCCCGACCGACCCGCCGCTCCATCCCGGCGCTCGCGATTGCCGTCGCGCATACCCCCGCCACGCCGACATCGCGCCACGGGTATATAAGCCGCGAAATTGTTTAAACAATTAGATTCCGCCGTGAGCCAGCAAACCGACCCGACCAGTTCTCCGCTGCTCACGGATCCCGCAATCCAATCCGAACAATCAGGAGGTAGAGAGTATTCTCTGGCTCTGCCAAGTGACGTATCTAGGCGATTGATTCGAACTTCCATCCACGAACCCGTGCCCGGAGTGAACCAGGGTGAGAGAGCTCTTCTCTTACCCGCCAAGGATCTTGGCCACCCGGTGTCGCCTCCCGCCTCCGCATATCGATGCGACCGGATATAAAGAGTGATCTGTATATCCGCCAAGGCTCTTGGCCGCTCGATTTCCCGCGCCCCGCGCCGCGCGATCTCTGCCTATACCGTCGATACCCGCGCCCGCGAGCTCTGCGCGTACCGTCGATACTCGACTTGTTATATTTCCGCTACTCCGCGATCTCGCGGTATATCGTACCGCTCCGTTATTCGCGTCAATCCGCGACCTTTGTAAATAACTCCGATACCCCGCGATCTTGTATATCATATCGCTTGTACATATCTCCGATACTCCGCGATCCTGCGGCATATCATACCGCTTCGACGGTCACGCCAATCCGCGACCTTTATAAATCACGTCAATCCGCGACCTTTGTAAATACCTCCGATACTCCGCGATCTTGCGACATATCATACCGCTTCGATATCCACGCGATCACACCAATGTATTGCGAATGGACTTAATCAAATAAACGTTGTTACATTTTCTCTTTTAACCGAGTCTTGTGTCTTCCTCCGCGCCTACTCCGAACCCTGACCAGCCGCGAGCTAGATCCGCGCTTCGGAAGCTAGGTTGTTTTAATCTGTAACTGCATGTAGATAATGAAAAAAATATGTCATCTTACAACACCCATCTTACATGTTAAATATATACATATATGTATATATATCTTTTGATATATATATATATATATATATATATATATATATATATATATATATAATATAATATATATCTGTACCTCAGAGATAAAGGATCGTATGTCCGCTTTTTGTCAAAATTGAGTTAGTACTATTTCCAATACCAGGAGCTTAATATAGTATAAATATAAATATAAATTTTAATATAGTAAAAGGTTTTATGTCTATTACGACTATAGTGTCTAAAATAGTGTCTAAAATTTATATATTTTTCTTTACCTAATTTTTCATTTAGCAGTAAACAATCGCAAGTCCTTAGTTTTGGTTAGGTTGTGACCGGAACAACGAATGAATTTATTGAAAAATCAATCTAGCCACTTACTTTGGCTGAAATAACGGTCGCCACTGTATTTTGAGCAGAAACACAGAAAGCCGGTGGCCCAAGACCTTCCTGCAGCAAGATGGCTGCCGTCTTCTACGCAGCGAACGTGTCTGAACTTGTCGACCACGCCCTTATACGCACGACGTAATTTATGACGGAAAGGATCTTGTAAGGCGCACAATAATAACACACACGGATAACTTTTAATAATAATATAATAAAAGAAATATAAATCCGGTGTACAGGTAAATTCTCAGCCGCGTACGTAAGATTATCTCAAACGGCGGGTATGAGCTTGTCACGACTTGTCGTCGGAATGCCGCGATGGATATTCACCGTGAATACCCGTTACACGCGTACACGATCTCTCACTTTGAGATTTATTCACGCTACTATCGCTAGCGGTCAACGGGATAAGTTCAACGGGCTCGGATGGTTTTGCGTAACCGATATTCTATAACGTGTTGACGCGCCGAAGTCTTGCGAAGAACTGTCCGGGAGGATTGGGTGTGGCTCTCCCACTTTAACGGTCGCGCAGGCGCGATCGATGCATTTTCGGCGCGCATCAACTACATCGGCCAATCGCGTACTCAGGCGTTGAGCGACGCGATCCGTAGAGCGCGTTCTCCAATCACGGCTCACTGAACCGATCGTTCGGTTCAGCTCCTGAGAACAGAGCTTCCTGTCACCTCATTGGACGGCGGACATCGGCCTTGGCTCCTGCATGATCGTTGCCAGCCGTCGCAATGAATCTCGCGACGTGTCACCCGGATTTGATCCGAGTGACCTCTAAACAGGTCAATTAGACGAACCAGGACTCCTCAGGTAAGTACCCGTGTTGCGGACTAATTCATTACTAATCCTTTCTTTATTTTCAGGTACCGGACTCCCTATGGATCGTCTCGCCCAGTCATTGGACGGTAAGTATAAGGTAAGTATCAAACACGCGGGAATTCTTAATTATCTACCGCGCTTATATAAAATCGCTCTAAACTCAATTAAATCGACAGGAATTGTTGTAAATTATAATAAAATATCGCAATATACGCGTTTCAACGCTTCACGCTGTTCTCGAGCCATGCTCGCCTCTGATTGGTCGGTTGCTCGCGTAATAGACTGAAGTGTCTTAAAAATCATAAAATTAAATGTTGTGAACTTTATATCGCCGGGATCTTCTCCTTTCGGCTGTCTCTGTCGACTAGACGTACTCTGTAAATGAATTTGATTCAAATACGGCAAAACTAATATCTAATAGCCTGGGTGTGCTCCCATTGGCTGAAACTCATGCGTACTCGCTGAACTTGCTCAAAATTAATTAAACTTCTGTAAAATCATAAAAATCAATATAAAAATGTTCCCTGCGCCTTGAAATCGCGTCTTACATATAGGAACTCGCAAAACTTGCTTAATCGTCTTAATTTATGTCGCGAATGACTCGTGGGTCTATCTCGCTTTCTAAAACCAACAAATACATGTTGTATAGTGTGAATAGTGTGACAATCGTGTTGATGTCGGGAAATGATGTTATTAATGGAAAGAAAATGATTATTGTTATTGTTATGTACTCTGTTCTGTGTCGACGTAAATCCCTTCAGATGTACGCCGTAGTTTATTCTTGATACAATTTTATAATGTTCGTACAACTGTTAAGATATACCGCACTGCGCTCGTGATTCGCTTTTTGTGACACCGCGTCGGACACACGCACGTCGTGAAAACGCCTCAGAGTCGTTTCGGGATCGCGATGACGCCTCGAGCTGCCGCTCGGATCGCGACGACGCCTACGAAACGACTTGGTTCACGACAACGATTAGTACTAACTTCTTATAAATCAATTCGAGAGATCGTGTTCTTCGCGACTAAAACGGACTGTGTGCTTTGACTGTCACAGATCAACTGACTCGTCACGGTAACCGCGCCTTCCGCCCGTGCGTTCGCGAAAATACAATGTTCGTACGATTGGTGGAATCTAGATCCGCCCGCCGATTCGCTCGTCTCCACCAATCAATTTATTATTCAAACCGTGACGTCTAGTTTGGTGGAAAGGAGACGGAAACAGCGGAATCCGCGGATCCGATATCACAGGCGCCGAAGACGCTTGAAACCATGCCGCCTCGAGGCTAGGCTAAATCTATGTGTAGCGTGCGTGTGTCTGCGTCACTGAACCTTTTTTTATGTATTTATTTATATTGCCTACGTCGTGCACGACCGCAACATACTCTTTTAACTTCATGGTGCCCTATTGGCTCTATATATTGCGTATAAGCTGAAAAGTATTACAAATGTAAAAATTATAAAAAGTGAAGTTACTATGATCGTTTTACGTTTCTCCGGATTCATCGTAGTGAATAAATTATAAACATGGTGTAAATGATTAAAATGGCACAAAGAATTAAAACTGTGACTATTACTAATATCGCTATCTGATCAATGACCTGATTCGCCAAGTGCACTGATCCTTGTTGTTCCCTTCCCTTGTTGAACTCTGAATGGCTCATTACTCTATGTTTGTTAATTCGTTAAGTTTTCCCCTTTAGGATTGATAGGAAGTGTGTAAGGTAAGTATGTTTGTCTTGTGTGTATCTTACTCGCTACGCTCTGCGCGTATCTCCTTTAATAAAAATCTTACTTCTAATTGAATAAAATATCCGCGTATCAAATAACTGTAAATCTGCTGTGTCTTGCACAATCAACATAAATCTCGATAAAACTCGCGTAAAAGCTTCTAAAATAAAATCTAAATATAAATCACACAACGTCATCTGACGTATACCTTTAAAATAGAATGAGTATGATAATAGTAAAAAAAATAATGTCTTTGGCACTATACTGACAGGGTGGCTTTATCTACAGATGGAGGGACGCTCCAGCCGCTGCTTCCTCCGTCGTCTGCTCCGCGACCTGCTCCTCTCTCCTCGTCCCCTCGTCAGATTCGTCTCCGGGCTGCCGCTGTTGTCCAGCGGGCTGTACCCCGCCTTGCTGTATCGCTTGCTCGATCTGGGCCTCCGCAATCTCCATGTAGATTTGCTGCTGCGTTAGACCCTCTTCCGCGTAAACTTCCACCTCTTGGATCGACAAGCCCTGTGATTGGTCGATCGGATCCTCCGTCAGGATCGGGTGTTCGCCGCTCGGATCGGCTGTCATCGCCGCTGGTTCCTTTGTCGGCTGCGGGCTCTCTACTTGCCGGGAAGCAACCGACCTTGAAACGGCAACTTTAGTTGGTGGCTTCAAGGTCTTGGGTTAGGTTGTGACCGGAACAACGAATTATCACGTTATTATCTAATTCTCGTAGCCACTTACTTTGGGCTGATTTACGGTCGCCACTGTGTTTTCGTATAAGGTACAAACACAGAAACCTTCGCCGTTGTGAATCCCTTCCTCCCGTGTTCAAGATGGCCGTCCTTATTGCGTCGTAACAGGAACGATCGTGTCGGGCCGCGCCCTTGTAACGGTTCTTCGCTCGGGATAGGAATATGTTTAGGATCACTCGACTCACTTCGATTATTATGAACAATAACAATTTATTCAGGTTTCACGGATAGTACAAATCTTCCTTGCACACGCAAGTATTTCACGCACGCAAGTGTTTGCTTCGTCGAACGCGTCGTATTTAAAAGGTGTGACGGGTAATTTCTCTTCCCGATAATTACGCGCTCGGTTATTGTTCGCACGTTGTTTCGTAAACGTAGAACGGGATAAGTCGCCGTAGTCTGATTATACTTTTATTCCGCGATAAACTCAACGTCTACACGGTTCAGAAGCTATCGCACGACTGTCCTGGAGGAACGGGCGTGTCTCCCCCACTTTACTGTATCGCGCATGCGTATTGCATTCTCCTTTTGCCGGCAAGCCGTTAACTCGCACGGTGCGCTGTCTACACCTTGGGTGTACATGGTGCATCTCCATCTACACCTTTTTCGGTTATCTTTATTATAGGCGTCGACTTATCTCGTTCAACCCGGGGAGTGCAGCTACGCGATCTGTACGCGGAGCTGCACCGGCGTATTGCACGCAGAGTGCAGAAAGTGTCACCTGGCGCTTGCACCGGATGACACTTTGAAGTGTCGAAAGAGAGAGGTGATTCCAGATCCCAGGTAAGTATCTACGAACGTTCTCGTTCATTTCTAATCTCTTTTTCTTTCAGGTTTCGTAGGATCCAGTGGAATCAACTCGCTCGTGGTCACCACATGGATGGTGAATGTAAAGGTAAGTATAAAACTCGACGTTTTCTAAACGCTCGCATAATAATAATCTTTCTTTGGTTTTTTCGACAGGTACCGCCCGGAAATGACGTTAAAAATCATCCCTATGACTGGCGCATCGCTATCTCTAAAAAAGTGTAAAAGGTGTAATAAGGTGTAATAGAGTGTAATTGTTTCCTTTGGTGTTATGCATGTATAAATGGTCAATTCTTCCTCTGTGAAGCCCCTCAGGCCTAAATATGTCGAAAGTGTAGCAAAATATGTATCTTTGGCGGAAATGAAATAAAATAGTGTAAATCCTCGAAAATCGTAGTTCTCGCCTTTTCCTTCGTCTATCTGCGGTAAATCAATGTAAATGAATGTAAAAACCCTCGGCTGTTATCGCCGCTTCGATTGGGATGTATAAGTGTAGAAAGTGTAGCAAAGTGTAATAAAGTGTAAATGTCTACAATTGCTCTAGGCGTTTATCTATGGTTGAATCTCGTTGTGTGGAGCTTCTCAAGCCCTAATATGTCAAAAGTGTAGCACAATGCTGATAATTAATGTGGTTGACTCTATATAATGAAAATAATCTAAAATCGTTAACTATCGTTGTTTTCTATGTTCTATGAGCTGTAATAACTGTGTTTTAACTGTGTAATCTTAGTGTCGTGTCGCCGCTTCGATCGGCGTTATAAAGTGTAGTTAGTGTAGCAAAGTGTAAAAAGTGTAGAAGCCGAAAAATCATCATTTCCTTTAGGAAATGACTGGAATGACCCTTAATGACTAAATCACAACTGTTTCTGCGTAAAGTGCAGCTAATTCTTAATAAATACTAAAAATCCTCTATTTCGGCATCTGCACTTCGGTGTCCGCTCGCTAGCGTACCGCAATGTCTGTATATCTATGTATCTGTTCTGAAAACTAAATAAAACGTTTCAAAAGAAAACTAACTAAAATCATAATACGCATTACTCGGTCCTGTCATTCGCATTCTTACTCTAACTTATTTTCTACATGTCCCACGGGTGTAACACCTGCCCGGGGATTTGCACTTTGGTGCTTGAGCGCTTTTATGGCTCGTCTGACAGTTTAGTAAACATAATTAAAATAATAAACAATACGTATGAATGTAAAATCAAATATGCGTCCGGAAACGCTATTATCAACGGGATAAACATTATCCCGGATACTACCGCGATCTCTCCTGCTTCCATCATGCGATAAATCTAGGCTGCATCGTGACGGTGTGATTACTCATCAAAATTAACATGTATATGACGAATATCAAAAATAAGACGACCATCGTCGCCAATATGCCGTAATAGAATTTATCGCTTATCATTTTCACTCTATCTTTATCTCGCGACTCTATCACGCTTCTCTTTAAAATATATGCACTCGTCACGTGCCCCTTTTGCACTCGTCTCTTATTCTAACGCGCTTATATTCTAATTCTACTTTTAATAAAGTATCTCTCGAAATGAAATAAATCAAACTAAAATAATAATAAAAAGAAATCGACTCTCGGTCTAAACACAAAGTTAAAATACGCATCAAACAAAACATAAAATTGACACCGCTGTGTCTCGTCGCTCCCTGTCTTTCTACCTTTACAGTGGAGTGTACTCTGGCGATGGTGAGTCCTCAGGGCTGTCATCCATCACCTGCTGTAGGCTCTCGTCGTTGGTCGGCTGTGGCCCAGCTCGCTGCCCCTGTTCGCCTCGCTGGCGATACTGCGCTCCTGGTGGATCTGCCGCTTGGAGGATTTGCCTCACCTCTGCGTCGGGTGTGTACGCATATAACGCTGGCCCAAGCTGGTCCAGCGTGTCTTGCAGCTCGACAGTGCTGTCTATGACGATAGTAGGGTCAATCAACACCTGGCTAGCTTCCTGCAATAATTGCGAAGTGCTGCTCTGCTGGTCGGACATCCCCTGCGTCGAACGGCCGCTGTCCTGGCTCGCTGTGTGCCGCACGGCCTTGGCCTGCGGTTCCAAGGTACAATGTGTTATTGACAATTATACTACAAAACATGTCAGTTTAATTTCTGTAATACATATTTAAAAAATTACATTGTTACTTTTATTTTACATTTAATAAAAATATCCTTTTTCCTTATTCAAAACTTTGAACTCTGTTTTCTCGAAATGTATAAAACTGAACATACGATCCTTTACCTCTGAGGTACAGATATATACATACCCAGCAAACACAATGCAACATGTAACGTACAGGTTACACATGTGGTTATATTGCATTTATATTGTTGAGTAGGAAATTAGCTATGTACGTTACATGTTGCATTGTATTTGCTGGGTATATATATATATTATATACATATTTCGCTTATTTGCTACAACAGTGACATAACTCAAAAATCACCCTTTTTGAATTATTTATATAGGAAAAAAGGAAAAAAGTTGTTGCATGTACTATTTAGAGTTAAATCGATGATGTTTAAGCCTCACAAACTCACCACGAAGGAACAGGGGGTCAATCATGAATCTTTTCCCCTAGGGTGGAAACGTGAAAAATGAAAAATCTCTCTTTCTATTGACGTTAAATAGAAAGAGATAGTCATATAAAACTTTTCACTTTCCACGTTCCACATTAATACATGATCGACCCCCCAGTTGTTCGCTATCGTGCTATATTATGTAGTGAATTATATTGGTTGCAATACTGTCTTATCTCAGTTGTCACTTTGTCGTTGTAGCGAGAATATCATAAAAGTTGCAAAATGAGTGACTTATTTGCAGTTGTTTGTTACTTATTTGTAATTTTTATTTAAAACTTTAAATTGTCTCCTGAAAAATCATAATTTTTGAGTTATATCACTGTTTACAGCAAATGACCGAATTATGTATAGGGTGAATTTTTAAATTGACACCTAAATATCTCAAAACTTGTAAGTTTTAGAAGAAAACGTTTTTGACAAAAGTTGTTTGGTTCTAAGGGGGAAAGAAGATAGGAGTATTAGTTAGACCTTGGGTAACATCGTTAAGGTCATATCAAGATTACATTAAATTTTTTAAATTAAAGCCCATATTTTTTATTGCATATTCTTGTAACCTTTGTCGAAACGTTTTTAAAACACTATAATAAAGGTCTCTTTCGTTAAGAATTTCTTGAACTATTTTAAATTTTGTCATATTTTTAATGTAAAATATGAAATGTTTCGTAAAGTATTCTCTTTTCAATCCACAGTCTAACTAAAATTTCTATCTTTTTTTCCCCACAGAACCAAACAACTTTGATCTAAAAAGTTTTTTCTAAAACTTATAGGGTTTGAAATATTTAGGTGTATTAATTTAAAAAACTCATTTTGTATATATATACAGTGCCTTCCGAAAGTTCGGGGCCACCTAAATAATTTGTAAACGGTTTGAAATATAGGATTGAAAATAAGGATACAATGTGATCACAAAGTCTATTAATTAACCATAAAAACACCCACCTCCACACCCCCGGGGGACGGGGGTAGGGAGGAGCCAAAAAATCTTAAATGGCATGTGGGGTTGAGTGAGGGTTCGTTCGAAAGAGCTTTCCGAGACGAAAACAACGCGATGTCGCCGAGGTCTGTACGATTTTTTTTCGCAGAGTTATGATCATTTGAACATTTTTAGGGCCCACGGCGACAATAAAAGAAAGATAAGGCTTCACACGGGCACGCGCGTTCCTGTGCGTGTGTGCGTGCGTGCGTGCGTGCGTGCGTGCGTGCGTGCGTGCGTGCGTGCGTGCGTGCGTGTGTGCGTGTCCGGCCAACTAAGGCAAGACCGGGATGGGAACACTGGTGTATGTGAAGGAATAAAAACACTGATTATTTTATCAAATGTTCAAATTGATGTCCTTCGACAACTTGGCAGTATCCTAAGCGAACGTAAAACGTATCGATAAAGAGAGGGTTTGGAGTCGTTAACTACCGCGGGAGTGACGAACCGTGGGGTCCTTATCTCTGCTGACACACACACACACACACACACGCACGCACACACACACACACACACACACACACACACACACACACACACACACACACGCACGCACGCACGCACGCACGCACGCACGCACGCACGCACGCACGCACGCACGCACGCACGCGCGCACAAGCGCACACGCGCACACGCGCACACGCGCACACGCGCACACGCGCACACGCGCACACGCGCACACGCCCACACGCACACACACGCACAGGAACGCGCGTGCCCGTGTGAAACCTTGTCTTTCTTTTATTGTCGCCGTGGGCCCTAAAAATGTTCAAATGATTATAACTCTGCGAAAAAAAAATCGTACAGACCTTGGCGACATCGCGTTGTTTTCGTCTCGGAAAGCCCTTTCGAACGAACCCTCACTCAACCCCACATGCCATTTAAGATTTTTTGGCTCCTCCCTACCCCCGTCCCCCGGGGGTGTGGAGGTGGGTGTTTTTATGGTTAATTAATAGACTTTGTGATCCCATTGTATCCCTATAAATTTCAATCCTATATTTCAAACCGTTTACAAATTATTTAGGTGGCCCCGAACTTTCGGAAGGCACTGTATATAAATTATTTACAAGTAATATATATTACTTGTAAATAATTTATATATGTTTTACATGCGTATAACATACATTTATCAGTAATCAATAATATGTTGTTATATATAGACCTTACGTTCGTAGTTTATATGTCAATTAAATATCAGCTGTAAATTACATATTGTTGTATATACATTTTTGTTGAGAATCGAATAAATGAATATTCGCGAAATGAATATTTCGTGAAAGCGAATATTCTTCGAGATCGTTCGAGTGGCTCTAAACCGCGACGGTTTACTTCCCCCCCTTTTTTTTGTGTTTTCGAGCAAACGGCCACAGGTGTTTCTCGCGTGATCGCAAGCACCGCGACCAATAGTCGAGTCGTTAGCCGAATTGGAGCCAATCAGCGTTTCTCACGTCGTCAAATTCCTCGCGGCCTAACGCGAAGCTCCGGCCGCGATTCCTTGCCTGCTCCGGTCGGGACGGCAGTGAGCCATCATACCTTGTACGCGATACTTTTATCGACGTCGAGAAACGGAGTTGAATTCGTATCGTAACAGCGAGTGCGAAAGTGAAAAGCGCACCGGTCAGACATTGTAACCAGCCTTTAATAAAGTGACTCTTGTCTCGTTTTACACGCGAAACCTGACTCATTTTCTTTGCCTTCCGCGGCGCGCAGCGCGAAAACGCCGAGCGGTCCACTAACATTTAATGGTCCTTCGAGCCGGATAGTGATAAAAGACCGGCATAGACAGTTCGACCGCCTCAATAGTGATCGCGTTGTGCCGTTCCGAGACAGACGGACCGTCGCGCTCAATCGATTCGCCAGGAGTTCGCTGTTCGAACCGTGGCCCATCGCGGTCATTGCCGGTTCATCGGGTGCTCCGCGATACGTGCCCTCGACTCCGTGGCTCACTCCGAACTTTGAGCGCTCTGCACCCGCTCTCCTAAAGATTGGTGCCTCATGTTTGTAAAGTGCTCCGGAGGCTCCTGCCGTGACCTCCAGCATCCGGATCGTGCTCATACGCTACGCATCCGCCGCCCGACGGGCACCCTGCGACGTGCTACGTCCCTGCTTCCCGCGAGTATCGCCCTGCTGCTCGCCGCGGAATCGCATAAGAGCGTCTTCGCTCTTCCTGTACGAACAAAAAGAGCGCTCTGCACCCGCTCGCTTAAAGATCGGTGCCCCCTGGGAGGAAGACCCGGCGCTACCCGGCTTCGCTCCGCTCCGGAGGTTCCTGCGTGACCTCCAGAAAACGTATCGTGCTGAGATACGTTCACAGCCGCCTGACTGGCGCCCCGCTTTGAGACGTGCAAGACGTCCCTGACTCCCGCGAGTACCGCCCTGCTGCTCGCCGCGAAGTCGCGAACGAACGTCTTCGCTCTTCCTCGAGATCGACTCGCAACATGTCGGATCTCGAAAATCAGCTCATTGCTCAAAGCAATGCGATGAATCAGCTCCGACGGGCGCTGATTAACTTCAAGAAGCTTCCCAAGGCTCAAATCACGCTCCCTAAGACGAAGGGGAGACTGACGAATTTGGAAGGCCTCTGGGAGAAACTTCAAGCCCTCCACGTTCAGCTACTGCAGACGGCTACGGCGGAGGAGAAGAAGTCGACCCGCTACTTCAAAGAAGAGGAATTTCTGGCCGCCGAGGCAGTCTACTTCGACGCGGCGGACCATCTCCACGAGGTCATCGGTAAATTAAGTGACGACGCCCCGAGCGCGCCGTATCGAGGTAACGAGTCTTCTTATCGCGACGCGCACTCCGGCATGTCATTGCATCTGCCTCGTATCTCGCTTCCGAAATTTTCTGGTGCTTTCGCGGAATGGGAAAATTATCGAGGAATCTTCGAGTCTCTCGTAGCAAACAATGAATCGTTAACAAAAACGCAGAAATTACATTATCTGAAAGCGAGCCTCTTCGACGAGGCCACGTCGTTGATTAATAACATTCAAATCTCTGACGCGAACTACGAGGCAGCTTGGCAACTTCTTATCAACGAATACGACAACCGCAACGCGATTATTCACGCGCATATCCATTCGTTCGCCGACTTACCGAAAATGAAAAACGAGAACGTGACCGAGCTGAAAAAACTTCGCGATAGTGTGTCCGCAGCTCTCGCCGCGTTAACGAATCTCGAACGTCCCGTCGATGCGTGGGACGATCTCCTAGTTTATATTATCTCGCAAAAGTTCAGTCCGCGAACGCAAAGTGAATGGAATCTTAAACGAGGCGACACGGATGCCTACCCTACATATAAGGAGATTCATGATTTCATGACTTTCCGCATTCGCGGTCTCACGGATTACCCTTCGCAATCCGACTCTGCGCCGAATAATTCACGCGGTAAAGCACGTACTTCGGTGAATAATGTGTCGCCAGTCAAATGCGTACGTTGTTCCGGAAACCATGGTCTGACAAAGTGTGATCAATTTTTAAGTCTGCCGGTTGAGCAGCGTCGACTCGTCGCGCGACAGCATAAGTGTTGCTTCAATTGTTTGAGGACCGAGCATTATTTAAAGAATTGCCCGAGTAAAGGACGTTGCAATCGATGCCGTCAAGCTCACCATTCACTGCTTCACAGCGAGGGTACAGAAAATAGTGCGCCTTCCGCGAATAATTCGCCGTCCTCAGCTCCGTCAGCTGTGTCAGTCGTCGCTGCCTCCGAGTCAACGGCCGTGCCCTCAGCGTCCGTTCACACCGTGAATGCTTCTCGAGATCGAAAAATTTAATGGAGTCGCGCGGTCACAAGTTAATCTTACTCTCGCGCCCTGCGACAAACAGGGACCGACATTCCCCTTTTCGGGCTACGTATATCAAAGAATCACTTCGTATACAGCCTCTCTACCGAAGCCTGCCGCAATGTGGCCACATCTACGCGATTTACATTTAGCAGATCCTGATCCCTCCTGTAATCAACCGATTCATGTCCTCATTGGAGCGGATTTATACGGGTCCTTGCTACTCGACGGCCTACGTCAAGGCCCGGTCGGCACACCGACGGGCCAGCTTACGATTTTCGGATGGATCCTCTCCGGTCCCGCCGGCCCTGCGCGCCCGGCCGGAGAGTCCGCTTCTGTCCTGAATTGCGTATCCTGCGAGGATACGAATTCTTTAATTCAAAGTTTTTGGAAGGACGAAAGTATCCCCTCTCAACCTCCTCTCACCGAAGAGGAAGAACGTTGCGAGAGGCATTTCGCGACGACTCATTCTCGCGATTCACAAGGACGCTACATTGTGCGTCTGCCGTTCAAAAACGGCCCCCCTCGCATCGGCGACACTTTTCGAAAGGCCTCCTTTCTTTACTCCAACATGGAGCGCCGACTTTCGCGGAAACCAGAAATCGCCGCGCAGTATCACGATTTTCTAAAAGAATACGAATCGATGGGGCACATGGAGGCGGTGCGAGCGGACGAGCGCACAGTGGGACGAAGGCTTCCAAAATTCGAAATTGCGACTAATACAATAAAAAGAAATGAATATATTTCCTAACTTATATATAAACTGAATCTTCATATTATGGTTCGAAATAATATAAGCACGTTTATTTCGTACTTGTACAGAAACGTGAACATGAACGTATTATCAAACTTTTTATGTGTATGACATATCTCTGTTTTGTTGCTAAATATTTCAAGGAAAAATACAACTAAGCAGTACACAACCTAAGAAACTCTATTCTTATAAAAAGTACTATTATTAAATATGTGAGATACACAATTAAAATTTGTTTACCTTACTGAACAATAATTTAAACAATATCTCTTCGAAACTCTGTTTGGATCAATTTTTAACATTTAAATTAACGTGCAGTCTTTGGAACCTACTAGAACCACTTGAAATCGAAAAATTTCGGAAGAGTACACATTGTAGATTAATTATCAGGCGATAATTTTGCCATAAAATGCCATACGGTTTTTTCAAATCAAATAATTTGCTACTCATTTGCAAACGCGCGCGCATAAATAAGCACAAATGCACAACGTTTATATAAATAAATATAAAATAGATAAATATATTTGTATTGTGTGTGTATAATTTTTCGGATAAAACATCTTATCTTACAGGTTTGTATTTTATAGTAATGGTATCTAAATCTCATATTAATAAAATATCTATTTCTTTTAGTTGCACTGGCTGAACTGGTGGACACTGGTTAGTTCGAGTGAAATAAAATATACTTGTCTCACTCTAGCTTATTGCACCAGTGTACACCAGTTCAGTCAGTGCAGTTACACCAGTGTACACTAGTTCAGTCAGTGCAGCTAAAAGGAACAGATCCAAGGTGTCATGGTCAAACCCGGAATTTTTGCTGTTAGCGATCTGGTTAAACATCTGCGTTATATTGCTACTTGGAGATTATACGGAAACCGAAAATTTCGTTAATAACGAGCAGCATTAATAACATGTTATTATTACATTATTATATGGACTTGTAACAAAAGGTTTAAAAAGGTGTTTTTTAGATACATTTTTAGAAGCCCTACAACTTTGCTTCTTACATATTTTTTATTATAGTTGCTTATTTTCTAGATATTGAATTTTGAAAAAAAATGGCGTGCTCATCCCACTGTGGAGCGCCCCCCTTACCCCCCGATATACATCCCGCATCATTTTGTTTTACGCGAATCGAGTACAACGACCAAATTACGCGTTGTATTTAACGCCTCAAACGCATCGGCCGACAAAACCTCGCTCAATAATTTCTTAATGGCGGGACCTAAACTTCAACAAGACATCGCCGCGATAATCCTGCGCTGGCGACTTTTTCGGTACGTGTACATGGCTGACATTGCTAAAATGTTCCGGCAAATACGCGTGCATCGGGACGACGCGGACTATCAACGAATTCTTTGGCCCCCTCCCGACAGTCTTTTGATTCTGCTTTACCGCTTACTCACCGTGACCTACGGGCAAAAACCGTCGCCTTTTCTCGCACAGCACTCCCTTCTCCAATTAGCTCGCGACGAAGGTAAAGACTTCCCCGACGCGGTCGCTATAATCGAAGAGTCGACCTACGTCGATGATGTTCTTTTCGGCGCAGACGACCTTCCGTCTCTGCTCGAAAAACGCAAGCAACTCGTGGGCATAATGAATCGCGGATGTTTTCCCCTTCGAAAATGGGCCGCGATGTTAGCCGAACTTTTGACGGATATTCCAGAGGACCAACGGGAATCCTCGGACTATTCGATCAATCGCGATGACACGCTCAAGGTCCTCGGCCTGTCTTGGTCACCACGCGATGACTCGTTTCGTTTCGTAATTTCGCCATACGCCGTGACAGTTCATACTAAGCGCTCCGTTTTGTCATTTATTGCAAAACTGTATGACCCCCTCGGCTGGGCGTCACCGATAGTCATCGCGGCCAAGATGTTGATGCAAGAGCTCTGGCTCCGGAAAATTGATTGGGATGATCCCATCCCCGATGATCTTCTGCATCATTGGATTAATTACGTTTCAGACTTGCCTAATATTAGCAAAATACGCATTCCTCGATGGACAGGGATGCGTCAAGATGAACTCGATGTTGAATTGCACGGCTTCGCGGACGCCTCCACTCGCGCTCACGCCGCGGTAGTTTTCCTCCGAATTGTGCATTCTCCCTCTAACATTCAAGTCATCCTTCTCGCGGCCAAAACAAAAGTCGCGCCATTGAAGACCGTCAGCGTTCCACGATTGGAACTTAACGCCGTCGTTCTATTAATTCGCTTGCTAGAATGGGTAAGAAATACCCTGCGCTTGATGCGAGCTCTCTTATTTGGATGGACTGATGCTCAGATCGTATTAGCGTGGCTTCAACAACATCCCTCCCGATGGAATTCCTATGTCGCGAACCGCGTCTCCGAGGTGCAGACGCGCCTTCCGTCCGTACGTTGGCAGCACGTTCGCTCTCAGGACAATCCTGCCGACTGCGCTTCTCGCGGTTCCTCCGCTGCCGATCTCATCAATAACGAATTATGGTGGTCCGGCCCGCCGTGGCTTCGTAAATCCCCGGCCTCGTGGCCAGTCCCCCCGACTCCTATCGACAAAGACATCTTACAAACGGTATCTTCCGAAGCGCGTAAAGCTACCGTTCATCTCGTCGATCCAACTCCTGAGTGGGATCTGCCCACCTCCTGCTCGAGCTGGATCCGACTTCTTCGTATTACCGCGTACATTCGACGTTTCGTTCAAAACTTAAAAAATAAAGTCGCCTCTTCGGTGATTGTCAGATCTCCCTTGACCGCAGAGGAGATCCACGAAGCTTCAGTCTTTTGGCTTCGATCGGTACAAGCGATTTGTTTTTCGGACGACTTGAAAGCTTTAAAGGCTCATGCCGCTTTATCGCGATCAAGTTCCTTACGCTCTCTCCACCCCTTTATCGGGAAAGATCAATTAATCCGGCTTGGCGGGCGGCTCGAGAACTCCGCGCTGAGTTACGATGAGCGACACCCCGTCATACTCCCCAGACATCATATTGCTGAACTTTTGATCGATCAAGCACACCGACGCTTTCTCCATGGAGGGACTCAACTCACGCTTAGGTGTCTCCGTCAAAAGTATTGGTTAATTTCAGCGCGAAGCATGATCAAATCTCACATTCATAAATGCGTCACATGCGTTCGATATTCCGCGAAAACTCCGACTCAGCTAATGGGTGATCTCCCGAGTCCCCGAGTAAATCCAGCTCCTCCGTTCTCTCACACGGGCATAGATTACGCCGGACCAATGAACATTACCCCCGTCGTCGGTCGCGGTCAAAAGGGGAGCAAACACTACGTCGCGGTATTCGTTTGTCTCGCCACGAAGGCGATCCACCTCGAAAGTGTAGAGGATTACTTCACCGATGGATTCCTCGCGGCATTTTAACGGTTTGTCAGTCGCCGCGGACTGCCCTCGGACATGTACAGCGATAATGGCACGAATTTCGTGGGCGCTGACCGCGAGCTCCAACGCAGCTTCCGCGCGGTTGTGAACAACCCCTCCCTCAAAGAAATTCTCGCTAACGACGGTGTACGGTGGCATTTCGTGCCCCCTGCGGCACCACATTTCGGCGGGCTTTGGGAGGCTGGAGTGAAGAGTTTTAAGCACCATCTCAAGCGAGTGACTGGTGCTCGCACTCTGTCTCGCTCTGAATTCGTTACGCTTTTATGTAAGATAGAGGCTTGCTTGAACTCACGACCGATCTCCACTTAGCGACGATCCGTCCGATTATACCGCTTTGACGCCTGGTCATTTCCTTATCGGTCGACCGCTCACTAGCGTACCGGCTGAATCCGTACTCGAAATCAATGCGAATCGTTTGTCGCGATGGCAACACGTACAATTAATGCTCGAACAAATCTGGCGTTCTTGGTCGTCGGACTATTTACATTCATTGCAACAGCGCGTTAAATGGACCGAATCTCGCAATAATCCGAAGGTCGACGAGTTAGTTTTACTCAAGAATAACCTACTCTCTCCTTCAAAGTGGGAACTCGCAAGGATTCAGCAAGTCCATCCCGGACTTGACGGTCGCGTTCGCGTCGTCACATTGCGCACCGCCAATTCCGAGCTTAAACGACCAATAACGCAGATCTGTCGGTTGCCTGCACCTATCAGTCCACCGGGACTTGTAGAATCTCGTTAAATTTAAGCGAGCGTTTTTCTTTGCTCATTAGATTTAAGAACATTGTGTTAACTCTCACAAGTGTATATAATGTATATAAAGTTTGTATTATATAGCGTCCGCACGCTCTTCTATGCGACCTTGTAAATACCCGTCTGTTTTGCATTCCGTCGAATACGAGGCGGGCGGCATGTTGAGAATCGAATAAATGAATATTCGCGAAATGAATATTTCGTGAAAGCGAATATTCTTCGAGATCGTTCGAGTGGCTCCAAACCGCGACGGTTTACTTCCCCCCTTTTTTTTGGTGTTTTCGAGCAAACGGCCACAGGTGTTTCTCGCGTGATCGCAAGCACCGCGACCAATAGTCGAGTCGTTAGCCGAATTGGAGCCAATCAGCGTTTCTCACGTCGTCAAATTCCTCGCGGCCTAACGCGAAGCTCCGGCCGCGATCCCTTGCCTGCTCCGGCCGGGACGGCAGTGAGCCATCATACCTCGTACGCGATACTTTTATCGACGTCGAGAAACGGAGTTGAATTTGTATCGTAACAGCGAGTGCGAAAGTGAAAAGCGCACCGGTCAGACATTGTAACCAGCCTTTAATAAAGTGACTCTTGTCTCGTTTTACACGCGAAACCTGACTCATTTTCTTTGCCTTCCGCGGCGCGCAGCGCGAAAACGCCGAGCGGTCCACTAACAATTTTATATATGTGTTTTATACATTTAATACATGTGCATTCATATACATGTATTAATTAACATTAGATATATGTATATTATACATATAGAAACTGCTTTTAATAGGCATAGATGTTCCATAGATTTATACATCTAATATATACATGTATTACATCTTTTATTCTGTATGAAATTGCACATAGTTTAATCTTGTGACTAAAGTTATAAAAATATTAATCTATTTATCATTCTGAAGGTTCTACCTCGCAAGCCTCATATTGGACAGCTTTACTCTGTACATATACGATACATGGATACAGTAAGATATTTTATTTATTCAAATCATTAAGTTTTTAAAGCACCAGAAATAAATAATTTAACCTTTCCAGGGTATTGCAACATTATTCGTTATGTGTGAAAAACGTACAGCTATTTTGTATGATGCTTTATGGGATAAGATTATACAGTTGGTACCACAACTTGAAGAAAACGTTAAATTTATAATGAGCGATTTTGAAATGGCTGCAACAAAATCACTGAGTAAAAAATTTCCCAGAGCAAAATTAAGTGGATGTTGGTTCCATTTCAATCAGGTACATACAATCATTTATCAATGATACATATAATGTATTGTATTAATATGTACATACAATTAGATACATATAATTAAAAAAATGTAGGAATTGTGTTCGAGAGCGCGGTGCGGTAGCGCGAGATAGCGCGAGGTAGAAGACGACCACAAGGAAACAAGACAGCAAGTACACGATTTCAACAAATAGTGTCTATTTACAGTTCAACAAGTGTACAATTATTTTCAGAGGCGTAAAAGCTGTGAGCGCGCACAGAATTTACACAGCAAGAACGGCGACAGGCGATGTAAGGCGGTAGACAAGCGGTCGGATAGATAAGAGATACTTGGCGGGTGATCTGCGAGCGAAAATCGATCCCGCGGCGCCGCGGCGGTCCTTTTATCACCGCTGAGGTGAAACTCCCTCCAGGCGGGGTGCCGCTAATTTCGGGCGCGTAATTGGCTATCGGAGCCCTACGTCATCGTTCTGACGTCACGGTTTTCGTTAGACGATTTGAAATGATCGTTGCTTGTTTTTCGGCAACGATGTTTACAGCATGAACCTTCTCTCTTGTGAGCGCGGTTGCGCGACTTTGTTTTGCCGAGCGAATGTCAGCGAATATCAGCGAATGTTCCGGAATGATAACAGAGAGAAAATTCATGCTATAATATGCGAATATCGTTATGAGGTTGTTTTAGGGGTTTCTTTAATGCGATTTCTATATTGCGATTTCTTAGTTGTCTGACGGAATGCGAGCGCAAGCATGCAACCATGTGCGATCCTTGGTTGCATTATCGCAATCTCAAACAAATTGAATGTAGGAAAAGTTAATAAACATTAAATTAAGATATATTAGGTATACATTTTTTTTAAAAATTGTAATTTTTTTTATTATATTATGCTCTATTACTTTTTACTTTATTTTGATGTAGTTTGCATTTTTACATACATTTTTTGTACATCATTTTATTTTTGATTGTTTTCAACAGCTTTTCCTAATTTTTTAATTTTTGTCACCGTAACTTTCTCATATTTTTTTCATTTTTGTTACCGTAACATCCATATGTCATTTTGTAGAAACTTTCTATATCACACAATTTCAGAAGGGTATTCACCTAATATTTTCTTATATTTTTTAAAAATACTTTCACAGTGATATAATTTTTACAAAAATAAAATATATAAACTATAAATAGTATTTTATCACGCAATTCGGAATTATTATTTCTTCTGCCTCCGTGTGTTTGGCGCGAGATACTACCGTATTTTCATTCATCATGATCATTACAAATGTGACTTCATTGCATTACTTAATTTCAATTATATTTCTTGCAGGCTGTCCTGCGTAAGTGGCGAAAACTACGTCTTTCAAATGTTCCACGAACTATACTATCAATGACAATGGTATTGCCTTTATTGCCATCAAACATGTTTCAAGAAGCTTTACACATTATACAAGCTGAAGCTGATTTACTTTCTCGTGAATATCCGGATATTTTATGTTTCACGTCCTATCTAAGGCTTACTTGGTCAAATATAGCATCAAAAATTAGTACTTTTGATTGTCCAGTACGCACTAATAACATAGTAGAAAGTTTTCATAATACTGCAGTGCAAAAACTAGGCACAAGAAATATAAATGTTTGGACGTTTTTAGGTAATTTTATATCAAAACATACATACTTTTACCAAATAATTATTCTCTGTTCTAATGTTATATTCTTAAGAACTTATACATTAATGTTATGTATTCTAATTATTCTACTTTTTCTCCTTAGAAAAATTAAAAAATTTAATACTTGATCAAGAACTAGATTTTCGTCGCTTGAAAAATGGTGTTCGACGAACCCGTACCCGGGCAAGTAGAGAACGTGATATCAAAATACATAATATGCAAGAAGATCTAGTTAGTAAAAGGTATTATTTTTTAATCTTCCTTGTAATTTCTTTTTTAATTTACAGTAGTACGAGTTGATTAATAGATAATTATTATAAGATTATAATAAAACTCATCTTTAATCTTTTTAAGATTGCCACTGAAACAATTTTTGCTGATGTTTACCACGGACAATATTATCTTTGAAGTGGAACAATTGAAATCATTTGACGGTAAATTAACATAATTTTACTAGAAATTACAATAATGATTACATCCATTCATAGTTCCAGTTTTACTTTTTATTACATTTAATACAAATATATATCTTGATCAATTAATATAATCAACTTACCCTAAACATATATATAACTATGTTTCTTTTTTCCAGAAGATGAATTGTCAAGTGATGTACAGATTGCAGACATAGAGTTCTTCTCGGATAATTTAAACGAAATATTTGAGACAGGTAAATAATGCTACTTTCTTTGGATGTAAAAATCTTCTTAATAAATGTATTAAAGTCTGTAATTTTATTCCAAAATTTTTTTTATATTTTACTCCACTAGCATAATTAAAAACATTTTGTATAAAAAGCAAAATTTGCTACAAATTTTTAATAATATGTTTACAGCTCAAACTTGCCTTGAAATAATTTTATATTTTAATTTTAGACAGACAAACTAGACGCACAAATACTAGACGTAGAAGATCTCGACGCATACGTGACATTCCATTATCTAGTGCAAGAGAGGAAGAAAATGAAGCAAATGCAGGTAAGAAGAAGTACTTTGCCATTACTTTAATGTCTTATAAGTTTTTGTACAAACAATTTTTTTGTTTTAAAAAATTTTATAGTTAATAATGCTTGCACATTTGTTGAGACTTATATAGCACGCATTAAATATTTACATAAAATTAAGGGATCTATTGCATTATTCATTATTTTTAATTGGACAATAAATTGATTAATACGCCAGATAATATTGTGATTAGCAGCCTCTAACTATGCTTATAACTGTTTTCTTCTTTTCAGAACATGAATTGTCAAGTGACACACAAACTGTACGTATGGAGTTCTTGGAGAATTTAAACGAAACGTTTGAAACAGGTAAATATTACTATTTTCATTATTTTCTTTGGATCCAAAAACTTAATAAGTGTATTAAAGTCTATAATTTTATTCCAAATTCTCTTTCATACTTTACTTTACTAGGATAATTAAAAACATCTTGTATGAAAAGCAAATTTTGGTACAATTTTTATATAATATAATAATTTTACAGCTCAAACTTACAAATAATTATTTTATATTTTAATTTTAGACCGACAAAGTGGATCTGAACGCGTATATGACATTCCATTATCTAGTACAAGAGAGGAAGAAACTGGATCTCGACACGTACATGACATTTCATTATCTAGTCCAAAAGAAGAAGAGACTGGATCTCGACGCATACATGACATTCCATTATTTAGTCCAAGAGAGGAAGAAACTGGATCTCGACACGTACATGACATTCCATTATCTAGTCCTAAGAGAGGAAGAGACTGGATCTGAACGCGAATATGACATTCCATTATTTAGTCCAAGAGAGGAAGAAAATGAAGCAATTGCAGGTAACAAGAAGGAATTAAGGAATATATAATTAAGGAATCTACAGTATTAATAATTATTTCTAATTAGAAAATAAATTGATTAATACGTAAGCTAATGTTCTTATTAGCAGCTCATTATTTCTTTAAAATAAGATTTTTTTGCATAAAGATGGAACAGCAATACTTTTAACTTTCCTCTTTTTCTTACAGATGATTCATCCATATATGAG
>JASTWP010003077.1:0-30749 GCA_030770255.1 Temnothorax ravouxi
TCGCGTAAACGCATAGCCTCGCCAGGTAAACGTAGTATTTGTAATCTTATTGAACGAGTCTCTAATGAAATTATTTATTAACGGCTTCATACTTAAATCTTGATGCTAACTTAACCTCAAAATTTTTAACAGTTTAATCCAACTGAAGTTCTCAGTTGGAGATACGTGATAGAAATATGACAATCCCAAATCTCCTAAAAAGCAGTTTAATCATTAATTAAGTGATTTAACCATGATTATTTAACCATTTACGTGATTTTATAATAATTATTGTTCTTATGCTATATATGTTACAGTATTGCTTTCCATCAGTGGATGTTTATGCAGTCCAGAGCAGCACCAAGTAGTTTAATAAAAGAGCAAAGATTTATTTATTAGATACGTAAGTAAGAAAAAGTTAAATTTGATATAAACCATTACTGTTTTTGTATTATGTTGCAGTGTTACGTTGCTTTCTATCAGTGAAAGTTCACGCAGAGCAGCACCAAGCAGTTTGATTTCTATCAAACTCTTCTGAGCGACAGCTTTATTTATTAGATACATAAGTAAGAAAAATTTAAACTTGGTATATATTGCGTTCCAATATTTTAATATCCAGTACTGAAAATCTAAAGTGTATGTATAACATTAACCACAGATTTTCAGTATAGACAGTGAATATCGGAACACGTCATACTTAACCCCGTACTTTTATGTTTGAATATGTAATTATGTATGAAATAAACAAGGTGATTTATTTCGTGTGCCAATCATCTCCGCTATAATTATCTCAGAAAGTATTGATTTATTGGAAAATGTTTCAGATAAAAGTTGGAGGGTTCAAGGAGGACCAATAGACAATTTTATTAGATTTTGAGTTCGGGACCTGTGTTAAGCCTAATAGGATTCAAGTAAAATTATTTAAATAGAAACCCCTTTTTTATTGTATCATCTTTTTCTACTAATTGTATCATCTTTTTCTACTAATTAATATGAACAACTTTTGTCTGAAACATTTTTTTATTTGCCTTATACTTTTTGAGATATTCAAGGAAAACTTGGTATTTTTTTCAATATTTAGCTTACAATAAATGTTTGTCAGTAAATGTTCATTGGAATGAAAAGGGTACAAGACTTTTTGACTTGATTTTATTTCAAGAATATACTGTTGCAATAGTATTCTAATTTCTTTAAATAATTGTGTACAAATGAAAGCTTTAAGGAAATCTATACACAAATATTTAAAGAAATTGGGGTATTATTGCAATAGCATGTTCTTAAGACCATATCAAGTCAAAAAGTCTTGTATCATTTTTCCCTCCGACAAGCATTTATCAAGATATCATAAGCTTAAATATTAAAAAAGTTACCAAATTTTTCTTGAATATCTCAAAAAGTATAAGGCAAATAAAAATGTTTTAGACAAAAGTTGTTTATATTAATTAATAGAAAAAGATAATGTAATAAAAAATAAAAGTTTTTATTTAAAAAATTTGACTTGGACCCTACTGGGCTCAACATGGGTTTCAGACTCAAAATCTAATAAGATCATCCATTTATTCCTCTATGAACCCTCCAATTTTTATCTGAAACATTTTTCCAATTAAACCAATACTTTCTGAAATAATTAGCGGAAGATAATTGGCACACAATAATAAACTCTCCTTGTATAAATAATAATTACAGTTTTTATATTATGTTATTGTTCCGGATTGGGGGCGAGTTCACGCGCACTGCGAGCCCTTCGCGACGGATGAGGAAGCGCTACCGCGATCCCGTTCTTATCGGTTGCGTGCGCGATTCAGGAGCGCCCTCGCGACCAATCAAATTGCGCGAGCGCTCGAACATCGATCGCATATCTATCGGAAATCGATTAGCATGGTCAGAGAGAAACTTGAGAGAGGCCATCCCGGCATTTTTCGTCAATTTTTGTGTGTCGCATCTTCCGACGCGCCACCTGAGAAAGTGCGCATAAACTACGTCGTTTCGCTCGGTAACCGCACATGGTTTGCGTCCGTGCTATCAGGTTCGTGTCCGAACTTGCAGTTAGGAGGGGATATGCTACGGCCGCGGCGGCCGCGCTCGGCCGGCCCGGGCCCGGCGCACAGTGGAGCCGTTTGCGGGATCGCGGAAAAAATTATGTTACTTGTAAAATATGCAATGAATGATTATAGACCTTTCAACGTGACTTATAAAAATTGCAAAAGTGTATATTTATTAAAAATTAATGATAGGAACAAGTATTTGATTGAAATTAAATAAAAATTCAATTTACATTTAATTTTACGTATAAGAGCAAAGTAATTCTTGCGTTTCATCGCTTAAGTCTAAATTTTTTTTATGTCCCTGGTGGAAATAATTTTATAAATATTCACGCAAAAATTATGCGAAAACTACAATTTCTTATAATATAATTACAACTTTTCACGCCTATTTTTACGTAATTTTTACGTCAAAAGTACGCGATTTGGGTCATGTTTGTAATTTTTTCATAAATTTACGTAGAAATTTTTATGAATAACTACAACTTTTTGGACTTTTATTACTACAAATAAAATATAAAATTTATTTCTCTCGTTGAATATTATTTTATTGCTGAAAATCTTGATTACGTGCAAGTTTAATTAAATAAATTTATATTATACTTAGAAAATTTGCTTACTACCGCTGGATTTGAACCTGAAACCCCTGGCTCTTGAGTCAGTCACCTTCCGCACTGTGCTACAACATTGATTGATGAAGACGTTTCGTATTGTCTACATATGGTACACTTATTGTTAACAGACGTACGGAAGGTGTCAGCTTTTTTTAAATAATTTTTTTTTATAATTTCGTTTATATATTTATTTATTTATTCGTAGTTTTAAATAAAAATTCAATATTTTTATAAAATTATTTATTTCAAAAATCTTTCATGAGTGTTTTCTTTTTCGCATTCGAAATATTTTTTTTATATTCTTTACTATTTGGACAATAAATTTGTTTCTGATCTTCGTTTAATATCAGAATATAATATTTTAACAAAAAAACGAAGATCAGAAACAATTTATTAGTTGAATATATATATATAAATATATATATATATTTCTTACAAAATTGCTATCGAATCGATGATGCCAAAACAATTTGATTGAAATCAGCTGATTTTTGCTTCCTCATAGAGGAAGCTTTGTTTTCGTAAAAAAATTTTTTTTTGTTTTTCTGAATGTGTTCAGAATGTTCTAAAACGTCGAAAAATTGCCACATTTAACCGAAATTTTTATAACTCCAAAACGAATCAACAAATCTAAACGAATTATATATGAAATAGGGGTACAAAAAACTGAAGAATATAATAAAAGTAGTAAAAATTGCTAATAATCAAAGGGTTTTTTTAAAATAAGATTTTGAATTTTTACAGAAATGTTTATGCATTAACTTCCGCAAATTTGAAGATATCGATCTATTTCTAATTTTATTATATTTTTCAGTCTTTTCTACCCCAATTTCATATATAATTCTTTAAGATTTGGTTGATTAGATTCAGCTTTATATGCGGTTAAAGGTCCATAATTTTGATTGCTTCCTCTATGAGGAAGCCAAAATAAATAAATATAAATAACTATGGCTGAAAATAGAGGAAGCAATGCAGGTTTCTACTTGCTTATTTAAAAAATATGAGGAAGGCAATGTACAAGTTTCTACTTGCACCCTGTTTTTATGTTAATTTCGATGTCGATGAGTTTCCGGTGAATCGACTTTGAATTGACGTCGATTTGACATCAGCCTTCTCATTGGATAAATATATACTAAATATGCGACATGTTCGACAATTTTTACATCAGACTATGCTGAAATCTACAACTTTCAATAAGATCTGTTTCTATTCCTGCACTGCTGAACTAGTGCACACTCATGCAATATAAGTTAGAGTGGGACAAGTATACTTTGTTTATATCTTACATTTAATCATAAAAATATTTTTAGAATATTGTAGAAAGTTGTAAATAGTTGTAATTTTTACAATAATTTGCAACTTCTACAAATTACTACAATTTTTATAAAAAATTTTGTTAGAACGTTGTAGAAAGTTGTAAATAGTTGTGATTTTTACAATAATCTACAACTTCTACAATTTACTACGTTCTCATAAAAAATATTCGCAAAATGTTGTAGATATTGTAAATAGTTATGATTTTTACAATAATGTACAACTTCTACGATTTACTACGTCTCATAAAAATGTTCGTAAAAAAGTTGTTACAATTTTCTATTACTTTTTACAACTTACTACAATTTATTACAATTTACTACAATTTACCATGAATTTCTACAATTTTCACAATTTGTAGAAATTTGTGATTTATTGTAGAAGATTGTAATTTTTCATAGAAATACGTAAACTGTTGTAAAATTATTTCCACCAGGGGTGGTTTACTTTTTAAACTAATTATTAACGGATCGGATGACACGAGCATCATATATGCCATAATATTTTCATTTGTAAAACAGACGGCTACATTTTCTACTATGATTAAGTAGATATCGTTATAGTCCTTATTTCTTGCCTCTTGAGCTTCTTCCGATAATGTCCCAACAGGTAACGCTGCATAATTTCTATAATTTCCTTACCGTGAAGAAGAGTTTTATGAACGGTAATTGGCATAAAGTATCAAGAATATTTTTCAATAAATATTTCTGCTGCCTTGTACACATAAGAACCGAATTTTTCTGAATTTATTTCTTCACCACAATTAATCGTTTGTAATATTGTGGAAATTTTCTTATCAATTCCTCGTCAACTCCAGTTATTTCTGCTGTGATTTTTGGATCAGCAAAAAATCGTCGAGAAGTATTTCCGTCGTTAGATGATCCGGAACCTTGTTTAACGATGTCCACTCTCAGTCCAAGTTTATTATAAAAAGCGTCTTGTATTCTTTTTTTTGTTTCTTCTTTTTGAACGCCTGTTTCTGGCGTTGTTGACCACTTCTTGAAAGACAAATTGTAGGCAATATGTAATACACTCCATAAATTTGATTCGTGCGTGCAAGGGTGACATTCCTAATTTGAGTGCCTCACCTTTTGTTAATTTCTGTTAAGTTGTTCATTTGAGATGGTTTGGATCCGCAAATGAAGCACACGAAGATGATGAAGGCGTGTGGGTTACAGCTTGAGCTACCTTACTGTCTATCATCGTAAATATCATTTGATGATTTATTTTGAATGTGGTTCCGAACTTTTCTATTTCTGTTTCTCGTAATTGAGCAATTTCGTCATCCATATACGTTGCTTTTCACTTTTTATTTTTTCAGCAGTTTCTTTTGTGTATTCAAATTGTATTGCTCTGCAATATCTCGTTGAAGAAGGTCGATCATTATTCCAAATAATAATATTTTTATCGTAAAATAAAGTAAGATCTAAGGGCATCAATGAAGTCATAAACATATATTCATCAGATATTTTGTCCATAAAACTTTGTATTCGTTCTGACCTGATGATCCATCACAACCCCATTTCGTGAGCAATGTTAATTCATTGACATCAACCATATTTTCCTTATCTATTGTCTCAAATAGTCTTTGCAGTATGATCTAGTAATTTTTGTAAATTATTTGACGCCGAACTCTCTGTAATATTAATGTCGTCTGGGTAGCAATCCTGTTTTGATTTTTGGATATTTTTATACGATGGAAATATATCGAGTCCAAGTTTCTTAGCCGCAGCTATTATTGTGTCATACTGTCGTCTTGATAACTGAGCATCCATTATTAATGCCAGAGCAGTGTTAGCATCAAAATCATTTTTCTGATTTTGTATTTTACTTGAAGCGGCATCGATCATTTGTTGTGGGTAAGCAACGCGTAATTCGCTTAGTTTCATCCGTTTTGCACGATCACAGCATTCGTCGAAACTCTTTTTCGGTCTGCCTACTGAATAGTTTGATGGCCCAGTTGGAGTAGAACTTGCAATTTCAAATTCGACTTCATCAAAAATACCTTGTAACCAAGTACTGTACTTCTTATAGAATCTCGGCTTTGATCATTGCATTGTATTCCATCTTGAATTTAGCTGTAGAAGAAATCGTTTTCTCATCTCCTGCAAAATCTTGTCGAGATAATTGTCTGGAAGATTTGGGTAAGATGTACCAATACATAATTTTAGACGATTGAGATCTCGATCACAACGGAAAAATTCTGTGACTAATTTTTGATAGGAGATGGAAAAGCTTCTCATGTCTTGATCGAGATTTGAATCGAAATAAAAATATATGCAAAAAGAGTTGGAAAAAAACCAGGACTCGAACTTGAGACCTTCAGCATTTTAACCATTCGTCTTACTCGCTCGTTCACGTTTACTATTAGAAAATTGCTTCTACCGGCTCGATAGATTACGCACACGGAAACTTTAAGCAATTTTATTTCATTAATTATTTGACATTGACACAAGTTACTATTATTACGTTTACGCGAGCGTTACTTCTGTAGTAACTTACGATAATTCCTTCGCGTAAACGGAATTTCCCTTCGCGTAAACGGGATTTTGTAATAACTTATTACAATAATTTACTCCGGGTAAACGAGTGATATATCGTAAAAGTTACTACAGAAGTAACGCGTGATTATGGTCTTCAAATAATCCTGAGACATTGTACTTTAAGAAATTATCACGATTCAAATTTAGTGCTAACTGTATAGCGTTGAAATTAATTAGTTTATCCTCGAAGAGCGCGCTCCATTGATTAATTAATTAATTTCAACATTATGCAGCTAGTACTAAATTCGAATCGTGATATTCTTTTAAAGTACAATGTCTGAGAATTATTTTAATACTATAATCATGCGTCCAACTAATTCGTAGACGATCAGATGACGGAACTTAGTGCTCAGCGCCAACGGCTGGTCTTAAGTTAATTATCGTAATTGTTTTACTGTTAGCAATGAACTCAGATTTGGGAAATATATGTTTTCGATCATTTTTTAGTAACAAATATATTCATGCAGCAAATTTTTTAAGTGTTTGTGTCGACCGCGACGGTACTGTGTTCAATATATAGTGGTATATATATTTAAATAAATATTATAATCTGTCAATATTTTATCGTTATTTTAGAGCACTAAATTAGCACTTAATTAGCACTTAATTATAGTGTACTTGTCTTTTCTAATATAGGACCATTTTCTGATATGGAGGGGTTCAGCTTTATGGCAAGCTAAACCCCCCCCCATTTTTTACGCGATTTCCTGCTAAACGGTTCGAGCACCAAAATTCGGATTAGGGCACTTAATTAGCACCTAAATAGCACTAAATTTTTGACCTAGTAAAAACTTGATTTGCGCTGGTGGTGGGTCCAGCTTAATAGAGGTAGAGGCAGAGGCAAGAGGTAGAGGAAGAGATAGAGGTAAAGGAAGAGGCAGAGGCAGAGGCGGAGCTGGAGAAGAGAAAAAAATCTCGGGAATTAATATATATTATTATCCGAAATAACTTTAAATATAATACGTACTTCTTATTTTAATTTATTTTAAAATAAAATAACAATTAATATACATATCATATATTTTATTTATGCGTAGCTGTTCCTCTGACTCCTAAAAATCCTTTCCTTCCTTAATTAATAAAAATAGGATTGTACGTTAACAAATTTTAATTTTTATGTTAATAAATATTTTGTTTTATTTACAATTATATATATATATATATATATATATATATAATTACATACATACATACATACATATATACATATATATTTATAAATATTTATAAATGTAACGTAGCGCATCTCGTCGATTTGCCAACTCGAGATTCGGCACTCGGCGAGAAACCGTACGCGATACCCGAAATGCGTGGCATCGTGGTGATCGTGGCAACGTCGCATAGCCGGCGCGTGCCAAAGCAGCTACGTCATAGACGGAGACAACCGAGACAGTAAATCATATGTCTGTCCTTCTCTCCTCGCTCAAAGCTTGCCGAGCGCCGGGCCGGCCGAGCGCGGCCGCCGCGGCCGCAGCATATCCCCTCTAACTGGCTAGTTCGGACACGAACCATTAGCACGGACGCAAACCATGTGCGCGGTTACCGAGCGAAACGACGTAGTTGAGTTGCACTTTCTCAGGTGGCGCGTCGAAACACGCGACACACAAAAATTGACGAAAAATGCCGGGATGGCCTCTCTCAAAAATTGACGAAAAATGCCGGGATGGCCTCTCTCAGGTTTCTCTCTGGCATGGTTCTTCATCCTCGCGTCGCGGCGCCGCCGGAAGCGCTCAGTAGTAAGTAGAGTACGTCCGTAGCCGGCCGGTGAACCACACGTGTCTGTCTCCGCAAAAACCAAAGGGTCGAACCGGGTGGTGGGCCTCGCGACAAGATCTCCGCTCGTTCCGCGACAAGATCTCCGCTCGCGCCGACAGGATCTCAGCTCGTGCCGCGACAACTCTGGCTCGCGTCGACACGAGATCCGGGCTCGTACCGCGACAAGATTTTCCGCTCGCGCCGCGACAAGATGTCCGCCATAAGCCTGCCATCCCGCGTGTCGTAATAAGACGCCCGCTCGTAACACGATAGCGGGGTTCACCGCGTCGACTCACACTCTCCGTCGTCCCGCGCCGGACAGTATGTTTTGAAACGAGTCTTAAGTGCTCTTCAGTTAAAAGTTAAGCGCCGTGTTCGGCCGTATTCAATCTCGCCGCTTGCGAGTGATCTGCGTCGTGCTCGGCCGTCACTCCTCGCGGGAGAATCGTTCTATCTCGCGAGCTGCGAATGATCTGCGTCGCGCTCGGCCGTCATCCCTCGCGAGAGTTTCCGTGCAACTTCGCGGGTTGCGAGTGATCTGCGCTGCCTTCAGCCGTCCCCCTCGCGAAGTTCAACGATCAGTTCAACCTCGCCGAATGTGAGTGATCTGCGCCGCTTTCGGCCATCACCCTTCGCGAGAATTTAAGTGTAATCTTGCGGGTTGCGAAGGATCTGCGCCGTCGACCGTCCTCCCTCGCAAGAGAAACGTAAGACACCACGTAGTGCGGGTAAAGTGCCGTGTTCGGTTGTTTTACCTCGCGCAAGACATTCTGCGATCCTCTCTGTAAGCGCCTCGTGCGCCGTGCGCCGTTATCGGCCATTTTGGTGTAAGACATTCGACCATCATCTTTGTGAGCGCCTCGTGCGCCGTGCGCCTATATCGGCCATGTTGGTGTAAGGCCGCTGTGTCACCGTAAGACACGGCCATTCGAATAACAAGTGTCAGCAGTGTGGTGTTCACGTGAACATGTTTGTGACACCCCAGCTAATAAAGACCTTCTCTCACAGTACAAATAACACGAGTTAAACTAACTGACTTTGCCTGTTCCGCGATCCTGCGATCCTACCGCGCACCTAAACGAAGCGCGAACCTCCCTACCCTACACTGCATTGAAACGAGTCTGGCGTCTGGCCCGGAGGAGTTTCTGGTCCTTCGAGATGAAACAGTTATAGTGTTACGTCACTCTTTATCAGTGGAAATTCATACAGTGCAGAGTAGCATGGAGCAGTTTTGAAGAAGAAAGAAATAGAAAGATAATATTAATATTATTTTCTTAATATTGTATGTAATACTATTATTAAAAATTACAATTTGATAAAATTTAATAAAATTTAATAAAAATTATTAAAATGGTTTAATTCCTAGCAATATTATACAAATATTACGCAAATATTATAGTAATATTACCGATATATTGCAGTAATATTACGTAATATTACTGAAATGAATATCAGTAATATTACTGATATTCATTTGCGCAGACATTTTAATATTACTGAGATATTGCAATAATATTACTGCAATATTTCTGCTATATTTTATTGTAATATTGCAATGAAAAAATAATATTGCTGCAATATTTCTGCAATATTATTTGCTATGTGGGAGATATACATACACACGCACACGCATACGCAATCGCACATACATATGCATACGCACATACATATTATTTTTATTATTTTTTCTGGAGGTCCCAGGCCCCGTCCACGATGACGATATCACAGACATGGGACGTCTCCAGGATCATGCTCCGATTACTTTGTACTAACAATAAGAATAATTCTGAATACTTTTTTTATTTTATGCTTTTATATCATATGTATTTTTCAAGCATAGCAACCTCGCAAAAGATGTCTTTTTTTATTTCAATTTCTGTTTCAAAAAGAATGTTTTATATATATATATATATTTGCTTGTCATAGTGGTTGAGATACGCGAGAACGCGCATAGTACATGCAGTTGACGCCGAAGCGGCTGTTCGCGAGCGATATGTTTCGTCGACGGATGATTAGCTAATTAAGATTGTATACAGAATACTGGATATTTGCGTAAACGTAAAGTATCGTTGCCTCGCGAATAAAGTCGAAGGACCGTCGAGAAGAGAAAGCAAAAGAAAGCTCGCGGTGCTTTCATTTCCCTTCCGAGTGCGCTTCAATCTTTTATCCGTTTTCGCCCTCGTCTTCGTTTTCATTGTTAGTATACCTATGCGACAGCCGTTACTGCACTCCATGAAGGGTATCATTGATTTGTCGAATAATACATAAGCAAAAGAGATGTCTTTCCTTGTGATTAAAAATCCAAACAGATTATTTCGAGAATCATAAAGAAATTGTATTGTGTTACTTTCTTTCCATCGCGGCGAGTACCTAATTGTTTTTATACATTTATAGCTTACAAGTATACATAGTACTTGAAAAGAAAGGAAAAAGGTGATCGTCGCGTTTTTTTTTCACAGAGACGGGCAAACGTGAAACTGATTGTGTTCACGTTGCCCGACTAAAGGTTCACGATAACGTTCGACGCTGGATTCGAACGTCAAAAAGCTAAACTGTGTTTGACGCTCATTTCAGCCAATCCAGTGGTTAGGTTATATTTCGCGGCCCTCTGAATCTATCACGTGACCAGATTTGACGCTCGAATCGAGCGTCGAGCGTCATCGTGAAATCTACCTTAAGGGGATCCTAAAGACGTTTGTATTACCGACCGAATTCTATATCTGTCCTTGTATAGACAATGATGATAGACAAGGATAGACATGGTTATAGGTTATAATTTCTTCAAAGCTCTCATTTTTATTCCAGGCTTTCAGTCTCATTTTCAAAGGTACGTTATTGTTTGTGCACGTCTTCTGAAGGGTGGGAACATTTCATTTCGTACATATTACTTATACAACTGTTTATATTAGAAAATAAAGTAACAGCATTTTTAATTTTTTTCAATTATTACTAATTATTTTACATTCCCACCCTTCATTAGTATTTCTACTTTACTCCTGTAAAAGGATTTTGCGATCTGTAAAGCCGTTTCAAAATGAGACCTTTGAAATGAATTGTCGGTAATTGAGTCACTTTAGCATCCCCTTAAGTCAAAAACTCGGATGCTACAAGTATGAGTATCTAGTTTTTATCCAGCGGGACTTTAGAATGCCGCGAATGCTGATATCAAGAATAATTATGATTTATCTTAGTGGAGTACGTACATCTTTTCGGCTTACAATTAGAAACGAAGACGATGACGACGATGACGATCAAACAAACGCTTCCGTCCTTGTCCCAAAATTGTTTTCGTTTCCTCTTGTAGCGAACGTTTCGAAAAAATTTGCTTACGACGGTTCGTTAGCATATGTCTCGCGGTAATTAACGATTATACGGAGCCGTCATATTTTCCACAACGCGTAAGGAAAAAATTGAATGGTTTCTAAGGTAAACGTCCCGATTGCCGGACATGTACCTATATCCGGACACTTTTATTATTTATAAGTATAACGCGAATTAAAATCAAAGATAAAAGTATTTTTTCTTGTAGTTTGAAACTTCAGTTATAATAGCCAAACGTTTATTTTCATAAATTTATCTTTTTTTAAAGGTATCCAGGTATGTGTCCAGACAGATATGTGTCCAGGTATTGGTACATTTCGTCTGCTTAAGTGTCCGGGTATTGGTACCTTTACCTTAATATGTATTCTTTCAAACTTGCTTTCCTTCTTTTGAAAATTTACATTAAGAGAAACTTCAGAGAACCCACCGACTTTAAACAACACCAAGAGAAAAAATCAATATAAAGTAATATATAACAAATTACATATTACTTTATATTGATTTTTTTTAGCATCTTTATTTCTTAAAAAGGAAACGAAAACCGTAGAAGAAAATTATTAAACTTATTTTTATTGTATTGGGAATTCATTCAATTTTATCGCTACGTGTCTCAACTTCTCTTGTTAAAAACAAAAAACTAATTTATAGCTTATGATTTTACATATAATTGTTAAATTTCAGTTTTGTCAGATGCGATTTTATTTCGTGTAGCAAATATTTTGTTGCGTTTTTGAGAAAGTGTTTATCCGATCATTAGCAAAGCAACGCGATGCATTTATATTCGATCACAAGGGACTATGTGCAAATTTTTGCATTGTTTAAGGATTTTATAACTTTATTGACGAATATAAGATCTAAGATCTTTCGCATAATTGATTTACGATTAAACTCGCGCTTTATTGAGGCTCAGGTGTACACCCGTCTGTATCACGTCAATAAAAATCTGGCAGCAAAACGTGTATGAATTCATTCGTTTAGCAAATAAGGATGCGCGTTGACCTTAGAAGCGCACGTTGGAATTTCATCCGGAGGGAAAAAAACTTTGTCGCGTTTTTTTAATCTTTCTGATTCTCAAAGTAAATTCTTCGTGTATATTTTTTCGTGCTCATAATATTATTTGATTTTTGCAGATTAATTTTTTTTTCATGAAATATATATTTTTGGCAACTATGCCGTCTATAGAAAAAAATCTGTCGGACTGTGCTAACTCGGACCACGTGCGTTCCTGACGTTTAAATATTAGTGAAATTCGGTTAGTGATTGAATTCTCTTAGAAAACAAAAAAATGACCTGTCTCGTTTCTTGATAGACATTCGAGATGCTAAATACTAATTTATTGGGTGCGTTCGCGAAGACGCTATTTGCTTCTTTTATCCTTGTTTTACACCTGATGAGCGATAAAGATAGAATGATGCAATATAGCGCTAATATAGCGCGCTTCCCGAACGCAGCCATTGCATGTTATAAATTCGACGTTCGCTGTTCGCGTGAGACTCTCTCTGGCATCGGCTTCCTATCTCGCTAAACGGGCTTTTTTCAGTCGGAAGTAGGAAAAGGATGACAGTTCTAGGCCGGGGATCTCAGGGGGGAGCGGGGCGGGGGGGACTCGCGGCCGAGGGGACTTGCTGCCGAGGGGTCTGCGGGGGTGGGGGGGGGAGTCGTGGGCGAGGGCCCTAGGGTCCTAAGGTTGGGGGGGGGGGGAGGGACTCGTGGGCGAGGGTCCTAGGAAAGAGGGGGGGGCAGGCGAGCGCGTCGGAACATGTTCTTATAAACAAATGCCGCCTCGCGTCCATGTTCGGCCGATAGTATTTATAAACAGAAGTCATTTCACACTTCAGATGTGAGCGAGCGAGCGCCTATGGAAGGCGGCTATAATTTATGACCTGCGACGCCGCGGTCCTTTTCACTTTTCTTCATAGGAAGAGCTGCTTATCGGGATTTCGCGGCGCCATTCGGTTATGGCGTTGCGCGTTACAAAGGCGAGCGCTGATGACATGCAGCTGGATTTTATAAACACTAGACGGCATAAGTGCAGCAACGCGACTCAATGTCTATGGGTATCATTCCACACTGCGGATGGTCGAGCATCGATGGTCGACGTAGGTACTCGACCAAAAATTTTATGACTTAACCGCCGCGGTCTCTCTTTATTTTTCTGTCCAGGAAGAACCACTTATCGGGGTTTTGCGGTGCCATAAGGCAGCTAGATTTTTATAAATTTTAGACGACTTAACTTTGAGATGTACGGAGTAAGAAAAAAGAGAAACAATAAAACACTGAAAAAAATTTAACCTGGGAATCTCTCGGAGACTCCCGCTGTGCAGGGTTAACCGTCGCGATGTCCTCGTTATGCATGCAGTTTAGGACAAATTTATCGTTTTATGGCGAACATGTTGAGTTGTTGGGTCACGTTTTTACAACGCCGATCGTTTATGACGTCGCGCGTTATTTCTTTCTTTCCTTCTTTTCTTCTTTCTTCCTCTCGAAAAGGACCGTCTTTTCGTTCGCGTTCTCTCTCGCGCGCGTTCTCTCTTTCTTATTCATTAATTGGACTACATGCTCTTCTCTAAAAAACCAATTTTTTTAAATATATTAAATATGTATTGGACCATGCCATTATAATTTTAATATTTCAAAAATCAAAATCTTTTTTTAAAATAAAGAAGACTAATAATGCAGCTTATATTTAAGTATCTGAAAATATTCTATAATTTACATAATTATGTATCGCAAATATTTTGATGATTTGTAAATAATGTAAATATATTTTATTATTTATAATTAAATTATCTACGGAAGGGGAAAAAAGGGAAATAGATAAATATAATAATTATTTAATATTTTTTCTTTTTTATTTCATGAAAATTTATTACATAAAATTAAAAAAATTTATAAGTGCAAGTGGTGGATCTTCACCTAAAACAAACAAATGCAATACGATTAATATAAGAATTCAATATTTTTTATTGAAAAAACGAGTAACTTACCATTCTTCCTCCTCCTCCTCACCCGCAGTATCTTCTCCGAAGAGTCTTTTTAATGAATATGAATCAATTTGGCAGTCGTGCCATTCTCTTCTCGCACGCCTCTCCTCTTGCATCCAGCGCATATGTGCTATATTTACAAAGCCTGGTATCACATAATCCATCATCAGCTGTAAAATCAATATATAAAAAAATATTACTTTTTCTCAAAACGCGCGTGCACGCACAAAGAAAAAAATAATACTTACGCAATCACGTCGGATGCGGATCCGCACCCACGACTCATCCATCTGCACCTGTATATTTGTTCCGTTTGCTCGTGGCCAGCGCGACCGCATCCACTAAATTAAAAAAAACATTATAAAACTATATTATGGCACTATACTTTGTCACTACACGTCCGTACCATGACTTCTACGTAGTAAACCATACTTGAAATCACCAAACAACTTTCGAAGAAATCAACTTTCGAATACGCGTTCGCTTAGACAGATTCGATGAGACTGAATTTCACGACGGTTGTAGAACGAAGCGGAGTAAAATGTCACCGGAGAACAAAATATGTTAACAATTTAAGAAACGGACAACCCCTTCCAACGAAAAGAAATTAAGATAAAATATGTCTTGCACTACAATGGCAGGGACAAAAGTTCGACGGAGCATCGACACATGTGAACACGTTCTCTGTCGCACACGTCTCTTCGTTCGCGTCCTCTCTCGGTCGGGTCTCTTCGCTCGCGTTTCTTTCCATTATAATAAATAATTGGGAGAAGGAAAGATAATTGGAAGGAAAGATAATTTTAGATACAGTGATATTCATTTTAATATACATTTATTTATCATGTGTCGCATCGTATACAATATTGTTTAAAGCGTAAGAAAGTAATTCGCAATCAATAACCGAATTTTTATCATAAACTTTACGCAAGATTCTAACTGCATTACATTTATCGGTGATACAATTTTGACGTAAAATTGTTACAAACTGTTTGAATTTTTCACTTACGCCGCGAACATTTTGACATAGTTGAAAATATACATTCTCGACACAATGTTCTAGTTCGAATAAGAAAAGTATGGTCGATGATTTCATATACAAGCTGGTGTCGCACGACGTCAATTTTACAACATTTGCATCACGTATTTTTACGAGTTCTATAACTAGATCTCGAATCGACATTGATGAAGGTGCGGCTGACTGCAGGAGTCGTTCGATATCCGCACGTCTTTCAATTAGCGCTGTCCACGTCGTATGAGCCAACACCATCTGATTTCCTCGGTTGTCACCGAGAAGTAGTTCCACAAAGGACACAGGTCCCACGCTGATTCCAATATCCAAATATTTATAAGCTGTTGAAGTCAATGCGTATCGTCTGCCTAGTATACGAACCGCGCGACGTTCCAACGAGATGCTGCAGAAAAAAATAATGAGATTATACTTTCAAAATAATACAATTCGCAAAAAGATATAAAAAATATAAAGCTCTATAAATTATACAAAACTTACTTGTTTTCACACGTTGAAGTTTCAACATCGTCAATCGGTACGTAATAATTCATACGTCTACTGCCACTGTAGCCGCCGTTGCTTCCTCCAACGGAATACATTTTCGGTTATGAAAAACGAACCGTTCACACAAGCAGCCGATACGAGACTAGTCGGTTAAAATTAATCGAGTATACGCGGCAACTTCCAAAACTATGATGAAGGAGAGGGAAATTAATGTTTCTGGAACGCGCAATCAGCGCTCTGGAATCTAGGAGAGGGGACTATGGTAGGATGTTTTTTTATTAAGACGTATACTCCCCTCCACATGACATCAATCGTGAAACATGTTCAGACATGTTCGCTGATACCCCCCTCCCCCTCCCCCTCGAAACTCTCGAGTTAGAATTCGTCACGTATACCTACATATTCTCTAATTTTGTACACTATCGACTAATGGGGAAAGGAAATTAAACATTATAAAATTTACACATATATATAAAATTTATATTTTTTTATTTAAAAAAAAATTACATCTCTCTCTGACGTTTCGACCACCAGTTAAATAATTTTAATACATTTTGCATCGCGCAATTCTTAACATGTTTTCCACATCGCATAGTATTGGTAACATCTAGATTATTTAAAGATTCGACATCTTTGTAATCCGCATCCAGAGTCTCGATGGTCAAATTTCTTCTCGCTTTATTCTCGAGCAGATCCACCAACCATTCCTGTTTTTGGCATCCCTTGACGTACACGAGAGTCGGCATCTCGTCGTCGTCATCCTCGTCTGTACCAAGCACGGCTGATGTAATTAGGCGTTTTACCATACCATACGGCACGTTTCCCTCATTCCACGGCAATCCATGGTGATTTGCAATCAGCCAGGAAGCACATGACTTGTCGAAATTTGTAAGGAGACTCCACGGCATGGGGCATGTAAAGATGTAATGCTCCAGAACGGTCCCGTTTCTCAGCACCGCTGCCTCCTTTACGACAAATTTCATCCCGACGATGAATCCTTGCAGATCGACGAACGTTGGCGCGATCATGATGCAGCGAAGAAACGATCCGTACTGTATCGCATCGCGATACATCTGTCTCTCTTATATAGAAATTTTTACCGATATTACAATTTACGTGAGTTTGCGCACTACGTTTGACAACGGACAGTATTCGATTACGCGGTCATGCAAGATGAGACAATAAGCAGTAGTATTTGCAGGCACGTTCTCTTTACAGTCAAATTCTATTCGCACATCTACGGGGGCGCTCTTAACGGACTCGTTTTGTCGGGAACAATCGATGATGACGAAAGGTCCAAGCGTCAGGAAGGTATTCAAAGTAAGAAACGTATCGTAGCGATCGTATCCGTAATAAGCTTTACGAAAACGCGCATACATATCATAAAGAAGGGCGTATCGATTTTTGTCAAAATCTAGATTTAAGTCATCGTATGGATAAAATTCAGAGTTTAGATAAAGCTTGATATTGGTCAAGTTACAGTGATTGAAATAACCAATATTTTGATCCATGATATTTTTGCGACCGGTCTGCAGCGCAAAGATAACGTATCGCGGTTTCTCTAACTGAGTCGCGGTCTTGACGGCCCACGAATGCTTGGTCGTGCTCTGCAACAGGGGGTACTCGTACAGATCCCACGAACGAAAACTGACACTAAGATATCGTCCGCTTCCCAAGGCCCGTAACATGGACAGTTTATTGACATCGTTTAACGTAATGTGAGGCATTCGCCACTGTACTTTGAACAACTCGATTTCCGGCTCAGTCGCCGGATTTCCTATAATGGAATTGTTGTCGTTACGCGCTCGTATCAAAATTAATTCGTGACGAGCGTTAACAATCACGCGTTTGTAATCCTCGCAAAAGCCTAACAATGTGTAGAGCGGAACGCAAAAATTGAAATATCCTTCCCCGCGGCTAGCTGAAATGTCCCATCCAGCATTCCGCAACATCTCAGCCTTGTCGTACGTTATCGATATATAGTTCTTGATAGTACTGGTTATTCCAACGTTTCTGCTGCGATCAATCTCCACGCCGTTGAGCTCGTATCGAATTTCGTCGAACATGAACGCCACGCAATTAGTCACAAGCGTTGTCGCAGACTCGTCATTCCTTTTCTTCACCACCAATCTTCCTTCGACGTAGAGAAAGCTTTCGCACGGCAACGTGTATAAATCTTGTTGTTGTATGGGTATTCTTATCTCGTCGTTGTGTCCAAACGTCGTATTGGCGTACGGATTGTACGTGTGTGTTTCAATCTTGACGACACTGTCGTCAAAGATTGGTTCACCTCCAACGTTAAGAATTTCAGCCATGTTGCCTCAGATATTTCGTACCGCGAATCCCAAAGATCGTAGAAATTCAACGTTCGATGCGGTGAGCTTCTTTCTCGTCTCTTTTTTAGCTCCACCGAATGTCGATCGAGTGATATCGTCAACCGCTGCCGTAAAGATATTCTTATCTCTCGCGTGCTCCGAGCTCAGTACGAGCATCTCATACGTCGTCCGTACACTCGCGCGCGCGCGTTATCGCTGTCGCAGTCGTACGTGCAATCTAACGGTGATCTCTTCTCCTCGAAAATCAATCGATCGATTGTCCTGATCCACAACGCGAATCGTTAGGTCCGTAATGCTCCGTGCGGTGATCGGCAGGTAAATGATCTGTGCCGGTGTTTCCGATATCTTATATCCTGGTGGCACGCTCGGTGAAAACTCATGTATCGTATGAACGCGTTTGCCGTTGTTGTATGCGCCCGCAGTCACATTACACTCTACGCGAATGATGTTTACGCTAATGATATTTATCGGTACGTCCGATTCGTACCATTGTCGCGGCTCCAGCACGCGATTCGTTGAAAATCCCAGCAACGATCCAATGTTGTTCGGTTTGTTAAAATTTACTCTGAAAGCGCACTTGATCTCGCTCTTCATCGTATTGTTGTTGGCACGAATAATCAACGGATACTCTTCATCTTCGCCGGCGTGTTTTTTTCTCGCGGCATTATTGGATTGATCCCGTAAAATGACGCGTCTCAGATACGTGTTTATATCACGCAATTCGTACGATCCTTCGGGAATGGTAATTTCCTTGTCGTCATAGTAGAATTTATTGTTCGAAGAATTCACGTTCGGTATCGTGTAATAGGTTTCAAAATTTGTCAGGCCGAGCTCGTAATCGCCATCGCTCAAGTCCACGGCGGGAAAGTAGCTTACCGCGAGGACGCTACTCTTGCCGGTGAGCGTGAATGTCAGCGACATGTTTGAATGAATACTGAGTTCAAACAGCGCGACGGTCGTCTTTAAATTGATCGTTAACCGTCTGTAGAAAGCGTAGACACAGTTGTCCGCAATTGCTCTGATCGTATCGTTGAAAAGACGTGTGATTGTACTCTATCTTTGTCACGTTGTTCTTTAGATACAACACTAATTCCCTCGGCGGTCGAAGATTGCCAAAACTGTCAAAATATATGGCTCGATCTCCCCTCTTCGCGTACGCCACCCAGTGAGAACCCGGTCCCTCGGCGTTATCCAAATTCACGATACCACTCTCGTTTTGACGCACTCCCTCTGTTGGTAAGGCAGTACGCATAAAAAATACCTCTAAAATATGGAATGCGCATACGCTTTGCCAGTTCTTGTAGTTGTACGTTGGTTGTTACGCCCTTGGGAATTTTTAATATCTCCGCGACTTTTTTTTTTCTTCTTCTTCGATGTCCGCATTCCTTGACCGCGTTTGTACGGAGCGAGATAAAGTCCGTGACCTTTCATGGCGCGATTGTGACGTTTCAATTCTTCCAGCTGACGCTGCGCGGCTTTGTTAGCGTTCACGGCCTTTACGACTCCCGCCGCTCCGCCGACCAACGAGCCGAGAACTCCCAATAACGGTAGAATCGGTATCGCGCCGCCTCGTTTCGCCACCGAAAGTATTCGCCTGTTCGATACTCTCTTCTTCTTCGTCTTCTTTGTTTTCAAACCCATACCGAATTTCGTCTTAGCCTTCATGGCCACCCAGACGGCTGTAGCGGCAGCTCTCTCTCCGAGAGTCGAATCTTTCGCGGTAATGCGTTTTCGCGCTTCCGCAGCGAGTATCTCGTCCGCCGCGTGTCTCTCGGCGAGATCGTTGCTACGCGAATAAGCTATGTCGTGCTCGCGACACGCTGCGTCTAATGGATTAATACCTCGATCGCCTCTCGCCAATCGTTCTTGTAAATGAGTGCCCGGGCCACAAAATTGATAGCCGGGAATATGCAATTCGATCGGAAGTGCGTTTATCGCGCGATTTAACAAGCCTTCACCAATTTTTTTCGGTGACATTCGCCGCAATCCTTTATCAATGGCGCGGGACCGTCGACGTGCGTTCGCTGTCACGGTTGATTGTAATGTTCGTAACAGCGACGATAGGTCTGAACCTCCAAATCCGCCTTTATATGTTCCGGAAGCTTGTCCCACACGTAGTGGACGTGATTGCCGCACATTTGCAACAGAACGGCTTTCGGCACAAATTGCAGCTGTTCGGCGCTCAAGTCGCGAATATCGGAAGGTCTCGACAGTAGGACGAACATCTTTGCTACTGAGCGATTCGCGGTTCCGCTCGCCTATAAATAGGCGTTCGAGTCAGCCAGAAAGTCGGCAGTGTGGAAAAAAATGAGATTCGTGCAACAACCGTTGGCGATTCGCGTGACCAATTGCGACGACAGATTACGGTCGATGGGGGACAACGCGAAGAAACGCAAGCACGGTACGATGTTACCGACTACTATACGCGCGATCATTTGCGGCCCATCGAATTGCGGTAAAACCAACGTTTTGATAAGCTTGCTGGAAAGTCCGCACGGCGTACGTTTCGAAAACGTATACGTATACTCGAAATCGTTGCAACAGCCGAAATATCGATATTTGGAGAATTTGTTGACATCGATCGACGAAATCGGCTACTTTACGTTCTCCAATAACAGTGACGTCATTCCACCGAGCGACGCGCGTCCAAACTCGATCTTCGTCTTCGATGACGTAGCGTGCGACAAGCAAGACACGGTGAGAGAGTATTTCTCAATGGGCAGGCACTCGAGCGTCGACTCCTTCTATCTCTGTCAGACGTACGCGAGAATACCTAAACATCTGATACGCGACAACGCGAACCTGCTGATCCTGTTCAAACAGGATGGTACCAATTTGAAACACGTGTACAACGATCACGTAAATACCGACATGTCGTACGACGAATTTTGCTCGTTGTGTCACGATTGTTGGCAATGCAAGTACGGTTTCGTAGTAATAGACAAGGACAGCGCGCTTTCGAACGGCCGATACAGAAAAGGATTTAACGTGTTCGCGATACCGCAAAAGCGATCAGTCGGTGCCGATACCTCGTCAGAGGTGAAACGTTAGCCTTATAGAGATTGACATTCTGCTTTGTTTTCCCCGCGATGGCCGCGATCAACGGGAGCGAGAATATTCGCGAACGCGAGAAGATCGTGAAAGAGATTGCGAAAACGAGTAATTCAATTCGCAAGAAACTTCGCGCTTTGAAAACCGGTAAGATCGAGAAGGACATTGAGTTGGACACGCACTTTAAACCTCTCATTGGACCGCTGAAAAAGATCGTCGATAACTCGAGCTTGACCGCGGTGAAAAAAGAGGAACCGACGGAGAGCGACGCTGACGCGAAAATCGAACCGCTATCCGTTAAACAACGTGGGGAGGAGGAGGAGGAGGATAAGGAGGATTGGGAGGATGCGACGTCGAAAAAGAGAATGCGATCAGACTCCTGGTTGGATCTCCCATCGACACCGCTTAAATCTAATCAATCGAAACGAATGAAATCGGAGTGGACGCGGAGTGTGATCTCCCGCGACGGCGATCAGCAACGATCTCCGGATATATATATGCCGTAAGACCGTTCGAAGGACGCTCAAGAGCAGTGTTCGACGTTCACACGGGATTCCTGCTGAAACTTCGAACGCCGATTGACTTTGACCGAATCGTCATCGATGTACCAACGACGCCGCGAAGCGAGCCACGACCGTCGGTCGTCATGCCGTGATGAGGTGATGGTCGTCGCGTGCCGATCGGGAAACTTGGCGCCGACGCGTGCACGGAAGATGGAAGTAAGAATTCGCGTTCGTGCGTCCGCGTGGAGCACCAAGGGTTGAAGTTTCGGAGTCCGCTGGCCTACTTCGGCTCCTGGCTGTCCTCCGGACGGAGGGCGCACGAGGTGAGGCTATCGCTTGCTTACTTGTTGCCGTGTACGTTCCGGCGGGATATCCGATCGCGTCAATTATCGCGAAAGAGGCGAGATTTTTTTTAGTCTGCACGTCGACGTTTTATCGCCGGGGAACGAAACGGGGAAGGGTACACTCGTCGGACGGATTGTTTAGAAAAAATCGAAGCTGCCCAGACAGCACGCATGTCTAGAGGACACCGTAAAGATGTCTTTAAGATGTCCTTTAGACATGTCTAAAAGGTGTCTTAAAGATGTCTTTACGGTGTCTTTTAGACGTGCTGTCTGGTTGTGAACTCACGTTCTTCAACTCTTTTGATAGAAATATAGTTAGAAATATGAGCTTATCCTGAAATCTAGTGTACATTATTTTCAGATAAATGTAGCAAAATTATTTCAGGGGTGTGAGATAAAAGCAAATCTTCCTATTTATCCTCTAATTTTTTTCTAGCTTTACATTGCAAATTTTGATTTTATAATTATCCAAAAATACAAAGTCAAATATCATATATACTTGTGAGCATTTTTTTACAAGCAGTGTATCTGTTTGATCGTAGATAAATATGAAATTATTAGTCGGGTATAATTAATGATTAAAATCGAATTATTTTTTTAAATTTTTTTTTCGTAAATTACACAACAATTATTTTATATAGCGCAACAGATATCCGTTAAAAATATATCTATAATATTGAGAGTTTAATACATCTTATGTTCAAATGTTGAGATGTTCTTCACAATTGAGTTTCAGTTTGCTACACATTTTGCAGTTCGTCGCGTTGTTCATATTTTGTTCGTACTGCACGACATGTCGTAAAATATAAATAGGCTACCGCCGATATAATGTGACAGCGACTCGTAATCGGTTCACCTTACAGCGAAACATGCAATATATGAAAAAATATATTGCGCAATCCTAAAATATTCCAGACATTTCAAACATCATCGCGATTGCCAGGTATTTCCGAATATTTTCTTTTAAAATATCTGAAAATTTTTAAAAAGAAATCTAAATACGATCTATAATAGACTATATAGATATTATATATATTCAATTCTCTATTTCGCGATTTAAATTCTTTCTATTATTATTTAAATCTTTATCATACTAATTGCGTTTAAAATCAATTAAATATTTATTATATTTTGATTCAAATCACATTTTGCATGTCGCATCCAGTGTCGATATGAGATGATAATCGCGCGGCTATTATCTATCTACATGTATGACGAAGGCACGCGCGCGACAGGACCATAGGTTTCAAAACCATCCGCAAGAGTTACAGTCTCACACGCGATCGCAGCAACTGCCGATGTAAACGAACTCTAGATCGCTTTATTCTGCTCGGTCAGGTGGCATCGAGGTCGTGACTGACAGGCCGAGCGGGTTTCGAGTGGAAAAAAAAGAGAACCTTTGACAAAATATAGCTGTCGCGATTGTCCTGTGAAGAGGCGCATTATCGGATCTGTTTTTTTCTTTTTTTCCCCCCTTTACTTTTCCGTTTCCCTCTTTTTGTGCGGTGCGATGGATGGCCGTGACCTATCGTGTGACTGATCACCAGAACCAACGAGAAACGCGATGGTAATCGTCACAATGTATTGTGCCGATTCAATTCTCGTATATCATCAGAGCTTACGCAAAGTCACTCCAAGAATGAAGTGTAATGTAATTGTATCTGTCCAGATAATATTGTCATATAGTCCAGATAACTTTTTATTAACCTGCATAAATAGGCAGTCAGCATGTACTAAGATATAGATCAAATAATGAAACTATAGTACATATAATATATGCTTGCATGAATATTTTAGTATTGAATTTTATTAGATTTTTTTCCTTTCTGGAGCGCTATATTTCTCAATTTGTTTAATCAGCAAGTGTCAGTGAAAGTATTTATTCGAGGGACTATTGAAGAGTGATAGTGATTGTTGAAGGATTCCTGTTAGCGTGTCCTTTGCTCGCCTTTGGTAGGTCGATCGATAAATATCGATTGGCTCTTATACTTTGTGGATACATAAACCTACACCTACATATTTTCTCGTCATGGCCATTTCGCATGATGAGTGCTCAATGGGATCGAGAAGAACTTTCCCGATAATACAATGGAATTACGAGCTACCAATAATGTTGTGCATTCTAGAAATAAAAAAATAAAACGGACATATTTTTATAAACAAATATTGAAATATATTATTCTATATTTTATTATTTTTTAAATGCTACATATTTTTGTTTTGATATTCGTATTTCATGTAAAATAGACAGCTTTTGTAAGTTAATTTAATTTAACGTTAATATTGTTTTTTTTTTACTGGAATAATTTATCGCGCACATGATAAAACGCGCAAGAAAATTTAGTATTTGCGCTTGTAGTGTTTTTAGCAACGGTTTTCCATATTACCGAAAATTGTGTCAGCTGAAATTTGCTTAGTATTGCCGGAGACACGTAATGTAACACTTAAATCTTTTCCGAGGTCATGGGTCTTAAAACTGCGAGGGATTAATACTCGAAATTTACAATATTTCTTTTTCTTAAACTAGATGATAACTTAATCTATCTTTAATTTACTTTAAGCCCCGCTCCATTTTTCTGGTAAAAATTCCGCGTCAAAAATCGCTTGATTGCGTTTGACAGTAAAGCTGCAAGGCTCCAATGCAAGAATCGTCATGGCGTTCAATATTTGATACAATGTGTATACGAATAGCGGAATTTATTAAGAACAAAAAGTTCATATCTTTGGAAATATTCGCATATACAGTCCCGTGTATAGAAGTGATTCGATCAAATCTGTTTCGGCTTGTTCCATTGACGACTCTGTATATTCGACTCGAATATTCGGTACGCGATACAGAGCGTTGAAAGTTTTTTATGCGTGCTATCTGATGCACGTATAATTTCTGATAATAATACGATATTTTATATACAGGATGTAAACATGTGAAAATAAAACGTGCATATCTGTATAAAAGATCAAGAGATCCAGATATATGCGCTAAAGTAGAATAAAATTATTATATTTCGGAAAAAATAATTTTATAGCGATTATCCAAGCATTTTATAATAATAAAGTAAAATCAGATAAATAAAATACAACACACATACTTACAAGTGTAAAACAATTTTATTCAATTAAACTTTATTTTAAAACAGAATTTTACATGTATAAGAGCTGTCGATGATCAGTCGCCAAGAGTTTTAAAAACTCCATTAAAAATAATCGTAGAATTAGTAGCTAAAATATCGGGACGTTTTGAGCACCTTGTACATTCATTAGTAAATTCCATTGCATTTATTGCGCGAATTATGCACACTGCATTCTTATCCCCGTTCCCCGAGCATTCGAGAATCATGCACTATGAAAACCGTCGCGTCTCGGTCCGAATTCATTTAAATGCCGCATTTAATTCCGCGTGCCGTGTATTCAGACAACTATCCCGACAATAAACATTACACTGGAGATTCGCGGGCATGAAACTCAGAAACGGGTTGATTCTAAAATGAATATTTTTTGTGTTACCAGACACGCGCGTATTATTGCCAAAACGGCTGCAGGTGTTGTTAAACGCGTGGCACGCGTGAAATATTAAAACGTTATTTGCGCTTCAGTTTAATCAGACTTTCGCACTCGGCACTGACAGGCTGTTAATATTGTACGTGATGGATAACTAGCGGTTTAAATATTCATCGACACATCGCGGTACAAAGTGCTCGCGGCACCGTGAGAAATACAGGGGTCGAGGGGCGAGTGTCTTTGCGCGGCGGAAATATGGTGAGCATGACGGGCAACCATGAACTGCTAATTCCGCGAGTTTCACGTTTAACGTGGCGCACTTCCTATACGCGAGACGAAGGTGATGAATAAATTCTTCGCGGTGCCTCCGGGCCGCAGAGTTTGCAAATTAAATAACAATAAAGTCGGTAATAGCATCTCCACTTATTAAATATATTTAACTTATTGTTGATAAGGGATGGAAGTGGATTCAATACATAAAAGCGCTTATATATCACGAAGCAAACATGTGTGTGATTCAAACCTACACTATTTTCAAGATATTACACAAAATTCTTAATCCATATTTATACACACAGAAAAGTACATACTACCTAAATATTATTTGTTTTAAGTATTTGATAAGTTATATATCAGCAAGTTTACCGTATAATAAGTCAACAAAAATATTTTTATACACACAGATTACATTTACTCAAAACAAATTCTTATCTTAGCAAGTTTAGTACTTCAAAGAAGAATATTTAATAATATACAGGAATTCGGTTTATTTACTACATAGAGTCTACGGAAGAGAAGCATGTACTTACATATAATAATATTCTTGAAAGAAGAAAATTCTTGCTTTGCGTGAAAGTTGAGCTTTCACAAAATGATAAGCTTTTCTAAGATTTTGTGCCAAGTACATCTTAAAACTATTATTAAGAAAATATTCTCTCTGTTGAAGGAAAGTATTGCTTAAAACGCAATAAAATAAAATAAGTAATTGTTTTTCTTGGGTGTAGAATGATATTTTTATGTGTATAGAAATCTTTCATTTCTTAAACAATATAATTTTATTTTGATTCAAGATACGACGCTACCTAAGACTTTACAGGCAGCAATCATTTGCAATCTTTTTGCAGAAACTTAATTATTTAGCCTGCAAAAATGCGTGCATTAAAAAGAATTAGTTGAGTATTAATACGCATATATATTTATATCTAATGAATTATAAAATCACTACTTTCTATATTTCTCACATTTAAATAAATCACATTAAAATTTTTTTATGACATATATAGAGGGCTTTCTGAAACATTTGATCATTAATAGAAGCAAAGATAAATCGAGAGAAAAGAGAGAAAAGAAATGACAATTATGGAAAAACTATCGCTTAGTCTGAATATTAAGATTTGCATATATACCTAACAATTCATCTGCACATATTTCTACGGATATTCAATGTCCGTTTCAATCGAATCCCGCTCGGAACTACCGCGCGGGGCACCGGACACGAAACGTAAGGGGGTTACGAAAATCGATGTATATACGGGTAAAAGTTTCCGTGGCCACGGTTCCCGCGGCTCTCATTCGAACGAGAGAAGACGAGAGGCATCCGACGACGAGAGAAGCAAGCGAGCCAATTTGACCGACGTCGAAACGCAATTACGAGCGACGAGCGACCGACGTCGCGTCGTCGGCGCGGCGCGGCGGCTCCATCGGGCGCATCGCAAAACCGAATTCGTTTTGCTCTCGCACAATTTGCCGTGAGAAAAATCGAAGCAAATAATGACGATCACCTCGATACATACCGGGCGTGCGCGACGGCGCGACCGGGCACATTTCACGAACCGCGGACGATAACGAGCACGAGAGACGTCGTCGGGCACACGCCACCCTTCGTGAATCGCGTTTAACCCAATACGGGAAAAGCGCGTCACGAATGGTCTCGGGAATAACAAGTACGGGACGTGTTCTGGAAAGAAAGTAACGTTACGAGAGCGGTATAACTCTCATAAAAAAATGATGTTTTATTTGTAATGTTCGCGGGAGACACTCCGCGTGCATATTTATCCTATCCACGTATTTCGCATGTACAGTTGGAAATAGAAATGTTGTCCGGTTGAGAGAGTTTCGGAATGCATTCTATTTATATCCAGTTACCGTGTCAGCAACTACCAATTTCTTTCAACATTTCAATATATCTGACATCTTGTTTGTCCGCTCTTATGATGAATCACTGCGCAAGCTGTGTGCATTAGTGCTCGTCCACTTCCAAACAGGAAATTCAACCAAACAACCTTCCTGTCCCCAACTGTACATCGAAAGCGGCATAACGTCGTATAATCGCTATGGTGTTTTAAAGAGAAATGTATTATTTTATATAAATTATTATCAGGTTCTACGTCGAAACAGATAAGTCAATAAATGAGACATCTTCGAGATAATCTCTGCGCGGATTAAAATACGGAAATTCAGTTGCAAATGTCAATGTTCAAAACGTTATAAAAAACTCAAGCTGTAATGTTACTAGTATAATATTTTAGTATTGTAATATTACTGGTATTATTACTTATATTAGTTAACAGTATTAATTTATTATACTTGTAATATGTAATTACTAATATAATATAAATTATCTATTGATATAATAATAATAAAGATTTGTTTTTATTTCAAACTTTGTGTGATAATAAACAGTGTGCTAATTAGCTTAATTGAAAGAAACATATCATTTGTATTGTAGAATATTAGAATTATAAAGAGAAGGTAAAGTTGTATTTTTAGATTGCTAATTAAGATAGAAAAAATTGCAAAAACACACATTACACATCAAAGTAAATTCTTCGCATTTGGCTTTTGTTGCGGAGAATACGTGCTATAAAAAAACCAACATTATCGAACAATTAACAAATGTCTCTAACAAACGGAAAGCTTTTCGTCGATAACGCCGTGGTGACGAATGAACTATATACGTCGTTTCACGTCGTTATCGTTTGTGGCACGTTCGTAAAACATGCGCGGTGATAGTTGCCTAATTGCAAAAATTTCCTTTTTATACAAATACGATACGTTTTTTTTTAGATATCTAGAATTTAAAATGTAAGAGCGTTGTAGTAAAACGGCCCCCTTGCAATAAATTGATCTTACTTCCAAAGGAAACCGTATTCGAATTCAAAATATCGTCAGGAGTGTTAAGTAACATTATTGTCAATTAAAATAATTTAATATAAGCAGCCCTTAAAGTTTCAAAGTCTTTAAGGAAAACCTACATCTCCCCTATTATATCGCGGAGATGGATATTGACTTTCTCTTGAACGCGCGGAATAAGCACCAGAAGTTGAGTGATTTTCGCAGCGCATTATACGTATCGTTTTTGTGATGCGATCGTGCACATCATCATTTCTTGAGCGATTCCGAAAAGTCACTTCTGTGCGCGATTGAGTTCAGAGGGATACGAAACTACTACTTTCTTTGCTAGTTTTCGTATCGCCGCGTAAATTGTAAATCGATAAGTTTTGACTTTGAACTCTAGCGGAGTTCGGTATAGTTGATAATAGCTTACGCGCGCGCATATCATAAGATGCAACCTATCGTATACGCATTTTGCCAGAAACATCGTTGATACTGATTTATGGTTAGTTCGGGGAAGAGAATTCATGTAATCAGTATCACCAGCGCGTGTCCTTTGACTTCAAAGCGGTGGAATATTACGGTGTGCGCCACGATATTCCTGTTATACCATGTCGGTTATTGAGTCCCCCAAGAACCAAATAAAATTTCTGTCACCCGCGTTCTTTTTTTTTTTTTTTTATTAATGTGCATGCTTTTCTTTATTTAAGCGTGGATTTGGCTTTTCTAACAATAATTAAAACGGCATAACGATTGAAAATAGTTGTAAGATTTTGGTGGCAGTATATTTAAAGTCATAAATAAAAAAAACGTATTAAATAAGATATTTAGAAAAGTCTCGTATGCCAAAACATAAACCGTTTGTTATACGAAAGAATTTCTGCAAGTAGGCGAGTGTGTGTTCATAGTGCGTGAACGTGCTATGAATGATAACGACACGAAACATAGTGCTGTCGATAAAAAGGCTGTTTTCCTCGCCGCGGCGTATCAGTTTCGCGTTTACGTCTTTATAATATTATTAGGGTAAACTTGTATCCTCTGGCCATAGAAGAGAGATGGCTCACTTATGTTCTTTCAATCTAGCTTGCCATTTAGTGTCGAATGAACATAAATGGGTCATCTCTCCTCTAAGGCCATCTCACTCGAATTTACCCTATTACTGTATCGAGTCGCTCTTTGTAATTCGCCGGCACGGTCTCTTTAGCTATTAAATGAAAGATAACGAGCCATCTGCATTTTAGTCATTTCGTCTATTATTTCATCTGACTGTTGCTAAGGGCTCGTCATCCCTGGCGTGTTCTTTGTTCTGTGTGAGTATGAGAACCCACGGAACTTACGGTGCATTGCCATTTGCCATTTGCCATTAGTTTGTCGAGAGTGAATCTGTCATCGTCGGTTGCTCAGGCAATGGTCAGTTCGACCGGTAGTCTGACACGGCGAACGAGAGAGTATCGATGGCGATTTCATTTAATACGTGTTTTCAGTTTCGATCAAAATTCAAATGTGTTTCTAAATTACGTTGTTCTTTAATTCCGTTATTATTTTTGGTCGTTTAAATAAAGTGTTGTGTTACTTCAGTGCTTCGGTGTCAGTGGTCTCTCTCACCCACTTTTCCCCCTCTCCACGTACACGCGCGCAAACGCCTTCTGTCTGTGAAATTGTGAGTTAAAATTTTTATTAATTTATGTAATTATATGTACAAATTTATATTTATAAATATATAATATAAATATAATTATATAAATTTGTATTTATATTTCTAAATTGCATTTATATCTTTATACATATTAATAATTTTAATTCACCCCTCAATATCCCGGTTTTTTGTAGATTTCCTA